>JAVTVY010016441.1:0-65552 GCA_036873755.1 Hanleya hanleyi | reverse complement strand
ATCAACTCAAAATTTCAGCCCGCACAGATGCCAAAAACGTTTACGAAAAATACTACACAAGAAATCTGGAATAATACCAGCTTTAAAACACAGAAATACCCAAAATAATAGACGAAATTGCAAGTGCAAATGACCCAATCTGACCATATCCGGGTCTGTGTCCCGTACAAAATATATGTAAATATGAAGTTATAATTATATGCATAACCATTATTTCTATGTATATATATAGATATTTTTTTTCAATTTCTTTCAATATCCCCATCGTATCTATATAACCGCCAACTGTACAGAAACACGCTATAGTTTTACACTAGGCAAAGAATGGAAAAGGAAGAAGAAAAATGATCGAACTTTATATAGTCTGACTGAAGTGTTAGAAACTCGAACGTGTATGCGGGTCAGTCAGGCTGGACCAATGGCGTACTACTTTCGGCTGTAATCCTCAATCGTTTTTTTTCAATCGTTTATATTTTCTCGATTAAAAAGCGATTGAATCGCGATATCGCTTTTTATTCGCGAGGATTTTCTCGATTGAAAAACGATTGCCAACAGAATAAAAAAACCATTCGAACAGCGATCGCGAATGAATCGTTTATTTTGAAGAAAAAAAACCATTCCCTCGCGCCTTGGAAAATCGCGACTTCGAGAAAATTTGACGAAATAAACGATTCATTCGCGAACGATAATTGGAAACGGTGCCTTAAAACATATGCTTAATATAAACGTCCTTTGCTCTCGTAAGTTTGCTCTCAACTGATTCAGCCATATTCTAAACGGCTGCGTAACACAGTGTTTTCAAGGTGCCTATACATGCACAAGATTTTCACATACATTCTAAAAATACCTCATTCTTAAATGGGAACAACTAATATGGTCTGAGTGTCTGATAGGCTAACGACTAGATTTTTTTATACATTACTGTATCGTTGATTCAGTAAACAATAATAATGATCCATGGCGATATAACAACCCATCTAAACAATTAACAGGGACAAACAAAAGTGTCGTGAACACTGATTATAATTCGCATATATTGTGTGCCAACGACATTATTTAATGTTATTATTAATCCGCTAAATTCAAAGTTTTAGCCAAATTATAACAACAGCAAAATGTGGAAAAACTTTCATATCAGACGTCATTGAACTTCCTTTATACAGGTTTATGAGTTTGCTTGCATAGTAAGTTTCTCGCATGTGTGTGAAAACCCTACGGTAATTCTCCTGAAGTGTATTCTACTTTATCGATTATTTAAGTGATAAATATTTGAGGGCAAGCCTGCTTCGGCTCTAATTACTGTACTTTATCTGCCAATTTCTACGGAAAATGTCTGAAACAGAATATCATTTAAGATATATGTTGAGAGTTCTGATAGTGTCTCAGAGGTAATATGAAATTTTCATAAATTTTCAAGCAATAATAAAAATTTATCTTAGGCTTCGATTCTGTAAAAAGAATATGCATAAATTCGTCTTAAAAGTCCTTTTAAGACCTAAGACACTATCTCCCTGTGTGATTATTTTCTTTCTACAATGCTTTCAGATATCTTTTTTTAACACCCTGTACATTTGCTGTGTCACGATGCATAAAAATCTTCATTTTACGATTTCTGTCGACCTCGTACTGGCACCCGGTTCGACAATAATTACGCAGCCAAGGTTCGTAAGGCATCAAGAAAAAGTGTGTGCTTCCTCTAACACCTGCTATTTTCTATGTCTATCTCAAATTATTTTTGAGCTGCTTGACGTTATATTATTTATATCAGTTAGACAATTTTACCATTAAAATGGGTGACTACTTTGCCATAATTCTAAATGGTATCCTAGTTTTCCATTATGGTTTATATTAAAATTGTTTAGACACGTATTCACTGCTAGAGTAATTTGCTGTAAAGCACCAACTTCAGTTATCAATAACGATGTCTTTAAAAATAAAGTATAATAAAACAATTACCTACCTACCTTTTCCGGGACGTTAGAGGAAACAACTTTTTAACCTATTAAATGTCTTTAGTGTCAATATTATACAGAACATTTTGATATTTGAAATTCAGAGTAGGCTAGCAGATGCGGAGATCCTGTACTTACTGTTCGAATTTCGCCACTAGCGTGCACGTTATATTCATCACCAAATTTGCGAAACATGGATTATAACCCAATCGGACAAGTTTCTGCAATAGTACCTTGTGACGTTGATAGAAATCGTCAAAGTTTGTCAGCATTTTACAGCAAATTACCTGGAAAGATTCGCATGCGCCGATCATGGGGTAGTCTTCGCAACTTATTCATAATCTGAGTACGCATAGTTTTACTCGTTAATAAGTATATCAGTGGATTAAATGCCGAGTTAGCGTACATTGCAAGATAAGAAGCTATATTAACACTGTCAGGAATACACCAAGAACATATAGCGTTTATAGGCCAGCAGATGCAAATTGGAGCCCAACATATTAAAAATATAAGTATTACTACGCCCATCGTATTAGCACATTTTCGGTTCTGCTTACTCATCTTTGAAACTTCTCCAATTTTTTTACTTTGAAGGGTTAAACAGAAGGGTTTCTGCTGGCGACTTCCCACTAAGAGATCTCCATGTCTGAAATCACTGGTGGTTACTTTCTTTGATTGACTTTCAACGGAAAATCGCTGCTCTTGGCATGTCCCATGGCCGTTCGGTTCGGTACTGGCGACCCTGACTCCGCAATTTGCTGCTACTGTATTGCCATCATGAATTACGTCGTCCTGAACATTAAGAACGGTTCGTCTTGGTCCTTTGAATTCTCCGACAATACTTCGTTTCTTCAAAGCATACAACAGAAGAATGTACATTATAACAAGAAATATAATGGGGAAGAAATATGCTAGGGCAGCCTGTCCTATTGTGAAATATCCAAACAGCTTATCACATGACGTCAGTGTTCTAGCGTAGTAAATATCATCAAACTTTTGACCCACAGAATAGGGGACCCAAATAAGAACCCCTAGAATCCACAACGATATCGAAATTTTCACAGATCGTCTCTTTGTAAAGCTGGTGCGATATAGCAACGGTGACACCACACATTTATATCGATCGTATGCCATTGCGTCTAGGAGAAACATTGACACCGTTCCCAGCGAGAAGTCAAGCATGTTGCTAGAAAGACAAGCTGCCACATTGGTGAGCCATGATGGTTGAAATAACTCCAAGATGATAAGCGGACACACAACGATCCCCACACCCAGGTCAGCTAGGGCCAAAGACGTGGCGTAAATACTGAAATTACTAGAGAATTGTTTGATTCTCCACATGTAAACAATCACCGAGATATTTCCCGAAACAATAAGCAGACTGAGAACCGTTAATACAGATATTTGAACGACTGCTTCCACTGACAAGTTCTGATCATCCCTGCTGGGTTTGTCTGTAATAGTTGAACAGTCTATCAGATTCTCACACAAAGTGTAGTTCGCCATCACTACGCACCCTTGGACCGTACGAAACTGGCGCAAACCTGATATGTTCTGGGCTAAATGCGATTTTCTGTTGCATTTTTTCATCTGCTGGTTCGCTTTCTACTTCATCGATTATTTACAAAATGTAAGTAATATTGATATTTGAAACACTGAAGCCTATTGCCGTGGTCTGTGCTCCGTCTCGACAGTTACTCCAATTATTTCATCTGTCAAATTCTATTGGAAATGTCCATAAGCCTGCGTCACTGGGATTGTATTTCTGGATATAGCTCCGTGTTGTTGTGATGCAATTATTTGTCCATGTCTAGCGTAAGCTCCTTACTACCTGTAACCGTAGAGACGATAGTAAACACTGAGGCTCGACCACCATTAAAGCCGACTGTAAACTCTGGATTCAGTCTTGACTTACACAATATTTCCGCTGGTAATATCGAAACGTCATGCTGATGTCAACTTGTTGGAACGAATGATTTCAAGAATTGTTTAACTATTCGTGGGTCTCTATATAATAAATATCCCTGAACTGTATCAGACTATTTGCCTGCATCGGAATTTCTTGTTAAGCACTCACTTTTTGTAGGACTTTTCTATATCCTACACAACGTTTTTGCTGAAAACTGGTAAGTGGGTCCGGAATATTTTCTGTGATGTTCATGTAATTCCATATAGCATTTAACGAGCACTGACAATATTTTCAGCCAGTGGAATTTCAACATTCTCTTCAAGGTAGAAGAAATCGGGCATCCCTTATTATTCAGATTGGGATTGGTAGACATCGTGTTTTCACATAGTCTTTGTCATCTATTGTGAATGAACATAGTGTCCGGAAATTATTGATCTGGTCCAGTAAACTATGTTTCTTCTAATGAAATCATGTTATTCAACATGATCAGAAAATGGGAAAAAACAATCAGTGCCTTCTTACACTAATTTCCCTGTTTAGCCATTCTGTCATTGTTGATTGCAGATTTCGTGTGGATCATTCAACGTAAAAATTGTTTTGAGGACGTCAGGATCTTCTGGGGGCTCCACGCTGATGGATTTGAAATGGGAGTTATAAAGCACGTGTTCATGTATCTGATCAAGCTGTTCAAACTCCGGGAGAAGATGCTTCAATGCAACAAAAGATTACTTTACTTTTTTTTATGCGTCGGGGGACATGATCTCCAGGACATTGAAAATATGAAAAATGACAAAAGTCCTGGCTTAAATGGGTTTTCGACTGAGTTTTACTTTCAGCTAAGCTCAATAAACTTGGGCTTTCAAACTGAAGAGCTATCTGTTACTCGGAAACAAGGTGTGATAACCAGATAAAGCTAGAAACTATTCTTAAAAATTACCTCATTAATTGTCAGATGTAAGATTGCTAGTGCCTGTATAGCGAATAGATTAAAGACGGTTCTTGACTACATTGCCCACAAAGATCAGAAAGGGTTTATCTCAGGCAGATAAATTGGATAAAATTTACGTATAATATATGACTTATTGTTTGAATCAAAGAATAGGGTTTACTATTATCTATTGATTTTTGAAAAGGCATTCGATTCGGTATCCTGGGAATTCATTAACGAAAATTTTAAAACTTTCAATTTTGGTGAAAGCTTTCATATTTGGGTAAAACGTGATCCGATTTCCCCAATATTTTCTCCTGTTTGCAGAAGTACTCGACATCATGATTAACAGGTAAACTCAGGTCTTAAAATTAATGTTGAGAAAACAAAGGCAGTTTGGATAGGTTCGTTATCTGGCACAGACATACGGTTATGCTGTGACACAAAGTTTGAATGAGTAAACGACTTTGAAAACTACAAAATGGGCTAGTAAACTACTATATTGGGTGTTCAGTTTTCCATGTTAAGCTTCCATGATATCTGGAAAATCTATTATTTAGCTAGAGTAAACAATCTGAAGAGAGAATTACATAAATGCGAGACTACGGAATTTGACATTATTGCGTAAAAATACTAATAACAAATCTTTTGCCTTATCTAAGCTGATACATCTTTTTCTTGCTTTCCCAAATCCACCGGACAATGTAATAAAATATATCAACTCCTTACTCTAGTTTTATGGAACGACGACTCAGACAGAATTAAACGGACGGCGACAACAAGCGACTACAAGTCTGGGGGCTGAGAATGGTCAATTTAATATCATTCATCCAATCTCACGGACTCAACGCCTGATTTTGAAAAATCAGAAATGGAAAAAGTTTTTCGAGGTCGAGAGTTATGAAAAGCTGTACAATACGGGAGCCGAATGCACTCCTAATATCATAAAGAAAACCAACAATCCATTCTGGAAAGATACACTGAAAGCAATGGGGTTCTTCAGAGAAAACTAAAACTAAGACTTCGTTTAACGAGCCTATTTGGTTCAACTCAAACTTTAAAACCCGAACATATGTTATTGAAAATTGGTATCACAAACATCAAACGTAACATATAGATTCAATATAAAATTCTACACGGAATAGTGGCAACTATTAAAGTATTTCCTACACAGAATAGGCTATATGTAAAAGATGATAAATGTGAACACGTGAAAATAATATTGAAACCCTCGAACAATCCATCTGTACCGTCTGCAGCAAAATGTATGAGATTGGACTGCGAGTTACTAGAGGCTCGAAACAGTACAGGCGGAACGGTTGAAGTGTACAGAAGGTAGATCTAGGCTTAATTTACAATGACACAAATCAATAAAGAAGTAGTGGCTTGGTGATGGGTCCCATATAATGCCACAACGCGAACTTTTACATCAGGCAGTGTGAAGTCACTTCATACGTCAACCAGAGAACGGAACTTTCAAATTCCTACTTGGACATGCGCTTCATGTGCGCATTTTTCCAGCAGGAATTTAACTTCCGGCTAACACGACAATTTTCAGATGGGTCGTTGTGCGAACTACATTAATCTAACCTTTGATGAAAACAAACAAATCGACGTTTTTTTAAACCATAATATTGCATCATGACCTGTATTCATGAGTTGCACACGTAATCGGCTTGTAATACGCAGATTATAATCTACAAAACTTTGTCGCCGGCATTGATGCATCTGCATCAGTAAATCCATGTGACGCAGTCAGTATGTCGGCACCTCTTCCCACTTCCCTTATATGTGTTGTAATTTTTCCCTGTATATGGCGAGATTCTGCTGGTGGACGTTTCGTCCCCGAGGCCCTCCCCCTGTACAGACCTTTTGGTCTTTGATATATCTTGGCATTTGTGGGAAGTTGATGCTGGGTCGACATCGGGCCTTACAGATTAGTCTTTTGTGTTAAATGCCGTCATTTACATCTGACGACGATACAGCTCACCAATCTCTAATGTACGAGTTGTCACAGTGAAACAGCTCACCAATGACCAGTATACGAGTTGTCAGAGCGTTTCCATCATAGCTCTCTAGATTTGTATCTAATACCGCTTATGCCGGTGCTAGGGGCCGTGTGGTCATATCATCCAAGTTGCCACATGAGCAGGTACAATAAAAGCGTACCTGAGATACAACACATATCACGAATCGTTAGATTCTTGGTATGTGCTTTAGAATAGGTTAACCAGAAGGACTATTCTGTGAAGTCATGTGACGCAGTCAGTATGTCGGCACCTCTTCCCACTTCCCTTATATGTGTTGTAATTTTTTCCTGTATATGGCGAGATTCTGCTGGTGGACGTTTCGTCCACGAGGCCCGCCCCCTGTACAAACTTTTTGGTCTTTGATATATGTTGGCATTTGTGGGAAGTTGATGCTGGGTCGACATCGGGCCTTATGACTAGTCTTTTGTGTTAAATGCCGTCATTTACATCTGACGACGATACAGTTCACCAATCTCCAATGTACGAGTTGTCACAGCGAAACAGCTCACCAATTACCAGTATACGAGTTGTCAGAGCGTTTCCATCATAGCTCTCTAGATTTGTATCTAATACCGCTTATGCCGGTGCTAGGGGCCGTGTGGTCATATCATCCAAGTTGCCACATGAACAGGTACAATAAAAGCGTACCTGAGATATAACACATATCACGAATCGTTAGATTCCTGGCATGTGTTTTAGAATAGGTTAACCAGAAGGCTATTCTGTGAAGTCATGTGACGCAGTCAGTATGTCGGCACCTCTTCCCACTTCCCTTATATGCGTTGTAATTACATGGACACTAGACAACTGAACTTGAATCTTGATCCTTCGGGTCGAGTATGAAAGCCACTTCCTCATTGGAAGAGTGTCTTTTCTAGCTTTATTAACGTATTGTAGAAATAATAAACTTTACTGGGTTTGGAAAAGGAATTCATGTTTTTCTCCCGCAGCCTTTTTGGCTCTGGTTCTTTGAGGCCATTCAGTCATTCTGTGAAAGACAATCCCATTTGGAATATTCTGTGCGGTTAAATAGGATTGCCACCTATGAGTGTCATCTGGATCCCTCAATCTAAGGTGGAATTTAGCTTGTATGTTATGTTATTATTATAGTTAAGAAAAATTAGATTGAATGATTTCAAGTTACTCATGATTGAATGGTAATGCATGTTGTGTTTTGGTTACAGTGGATGTTGGTTTGAAATGAATTATTACTTGTATTTTGATAAAATAAATTACTGTTGTGTTTGATTTAATTTTGGAGTTGATTTAGTGATTCCCCAATGTCATTCGCCTTGTTTAGGGCCAGATTGGGCTTCAATCCCCAGTACCGCTGTTTCTGCCGAGTCTTAGCTATCACAGAGTTGCCGCTGAATGCATATGAATAAAGAATATCACATAAACCTAACGACTGTCATTGTGGTATTACGTCACCAAAGGTAACCACAATTTCCCCGAGTGGAGAACGTCCTGAGAATTGAAGGTTGATAACTCCAATCAGGACGTGCCCTACTATTTAACAAATGTGCGACGCTTACGTAATATTTTTGGCAGAAACCTCTGTATCTGAGTTTTCATACAACAAGGCGACAAATACAGGTATGTCTAAAACTGTCCGTCTTTTATTTCTTGAACTATTAACCAAGAATTTGACTAATTAACCCAATTAAAACAATTTCGGTGATGTTCAATCATTTTTTTTTAAATAATCTTGTAATAGCCTTATTGTAGTGTCGAAATCTATAGTTTGGGAGTAAAATTATGATCCCAAACCCTTCATGATTTCAACAAAGGAAGATCTCTCCTATAATTAATTTTAGTTTTTTGTTACTGCGTTTAGTAGCACATACAATCAGTTGTCTTCAGTAGTAGTTTAGGTTTCTTACTGAAAACAGTCACGTCTTTCCTTAAATTTAGTTTTTTTTTATATTTTGTTATAGTAAGGCTATTGATATACGAACTATGTATCTCAGAGCAAGCTTCAAACCTATCGGAATGTCTTGATAATTGTTCCGTTACGTGACCATCTTTGCTGGCGGGATTTTGATTTGATAGAAATGTCAAAGCTCGTCATGGTTACGGTCAGTTACATGTATCAAGCCATTGAGCTACTTCTGCCCTTAGTATATTTGGTTTTCAGTTAGGTAGAGTTAATGTACTCGTGATCGTGTCCCCATACTGGCAGTACATTGTGCAATTAAACTTTTTAGTTTCGGTAGATTAGTAATCTGGTAATGTCTTAAGAACATTAGGCAAGGAATGTACAACTAATGTGGGGAAAAGAAACATCTGTTCGGAAAGTGGGTAGAATGAGGCAAAAGAACGGACATACTTGGGTGGCTCGGGCAGTAAGAGGTGGACATTCGGAGACCAAGCCACAAATAGCGGACTGATCATTAGCACAAGATTTGGAAGAGTTTCCAGGGATTTAACATCAACACCACGGTGTTATCGTTTTAAAAATTGGGAAGTAGAATAGACGTACACTTACATTTGTTTAATAATAATCGATAAGCATGGCTTCAGTCTGAAGATGGTACATGAGAAAGTATCATAAATTTGCTCGCATGGTCTGTGCCAGTAGATGATGTACATTTATCTGATATCATCTGTTCTTGTATAGCTTTGAAGATAAAACAAGGGGACCTATAGTTCGAAAGGAAGGCAAGTAAAATAGTGCCCTGTTCAGTAATTGCTGGCGAAATGTGAGAAATGGTTTTGATATACATAAATATATGGCCATTTGTGATTGCGTTGTTGTTCGATAAATACAGACTAATTGGACGACGGCTGAATTATGAATGACGGACTAGACGCTTGTAATACAGGTATTTTCTCGGGTATATGAGGTAATCATACCAAATATCATCCATATTTCATTTGGATACTGGCTCATTGTGAGAAAATTACTCCTCATACTGGTCAGATTGTGTGAGCAAGAATATACATTTTGTGATGTTTTAACTGGTAATAGTGGTATGAATTCACAGAATGTACATCATATGGTAGTAATTAAGCTGCAAAATTGTACAGATTGATATTGATTTAGACCAATTTCAATTGGCTGAAATTTAAAACCACTATACAGAATTAAGATGTGACCAGATCCGAGCCGACATACACCCAACCTTCCATATGTTGGAGAGGAAATACCAACCCATTCCCACCAAATGGTAATAAATTGTCTATAATCTGTATCCAGTTGACCGGACTCGACAATCTTGTTAAAATTAATGGCTTAGACTGGGCTTACTCTGTCTCTGTTTGATGTTTATTTCAGCCTTAATCAGTTGAGAATGCAAGTGTCAATAAGTAAAACACTGTCCGACAGATATTATAAGACAAAAATAAAAATAAAATTGTAGATGAATAAACTAACATTGAATAAAGTAAATGCCATAGTTGTGCAGCATTATATAGATACAGGGTTAAAGGAAATACTATAGGTTTGGTGATTTAGAGATGTTTGACGTATACCATTCATATAAACCAGATTATATGAATCTTTAGGGTGATAGGAAAAATGGAAAGGCAAGATATGAGATTTTATTGGTGTCTAAATGACATTGATATTGAGGAATATATGAATCTTGATTGAAATAAGCAAGAAAGATAAATAGTAAGATATTCGATTAAAACCAATTTGGGGAAAACTGGGTGTTTTAGCACCGTCTATGTATACATGTATATATTGACCTTATGGATATCGACCCATTATATGAATTTTGAGTGAATAGTTAACATGGATGAAGTAATATTATATGTGATATGAGGAAAATACTTGATTTTAATGGTATACTGGTATATAAATACTGGGTAAAATTACTATGGCACTGGATGATATGATCTTGAGTGAATAGGTGGCATGAGGGAAAATACTGGGATATTTCATTGAGGAAAATAAGGGGATATACGGGGTGAAATTACTAGTGTATGTGGCAGTGTATAATATCTGGGTGAATCGGGATAACTTCAGTGGAATTCGGAGATATCTGATCGAGGAAATGTAAGGGCGTTTATATGATATTGGGTTATATGATCTTGGGTGAATAGGCACAACGAAGGAAAATACTGGGATGTTTGGAAGAGGAAATTAAGGTGGTATACTGGATAAATTTATTATGACATTGGAGTATATGATATTGGAGGAAGCGGCACATCGAGGAGAAATATCGGGATACTTCAGCGAGGACAATAAGGGAGAAATTCCCTGGATGAAATTACTGGTGTACATGTGCACATGACACTGAATTATACGATCTTCGGTGAACAGACACAACGAGGGTAAACATTGGGTTATTTGATCGAGAAAAATGTAAGAGGAAATACTGGGTGAAATCACTGGTGTCTATGATATTGACGTAATAGGTACAACAAGGGGAAAGACTGGTATATTTGATTGGGAAAGAGGAATATTTCATTGAGGAAAGTAACGGAAAATACTGCGTGAAACTACATTGCCTTATAGTCCGTGGGCTGAGTAGGCCCACCTTGCACCCCCCCCCCCCACCACTCTCCGAAACTATGATTTTTTAGTACTTTGGAATGTGCCGAATAAGAAAATATATGTTAACACGCGAGATATTGGGATGAACTGGCAGATCAGAGAAGTTAAAAATTGCACCTAACGCCTTTATTTTGCGTTTACGGTAAGGGGGTGGGGTTGCTAAAATATTCCTAACTTTTTTATTTGTTGTCCAATTGATTGAAATGAGGCACCTTTTTGTTCAGCATAAACGGAGGAATCAGTCCAAAACAGCAAACATTCTAATATTTCAACTTTATGACGTCAGTAGGGGGCCATCTCCAAATTTCACGAAAAAAATGTCAAAATTGACTAACTACAAGCAATACTGATAACTAGTCATATTTCTGCAACATTATCTATGTAACCTGGTTTAATAAGTTGTTTTCATTTGTATTTTGTGCTTCAATACATTGAAATATTTCCAATGTTGTAAACTAGCACTAACATGGATAAATAACTTAGCACTATGTTACTTATGCAATGAATAGTAGGGGTGAGGTTGCTAAAATGTTCTTAACTTTTTTATTTGTTGTCCAATTGATTGCAATGAGGCATCTTTTTATTCAGCATAAATGGAGGAATTAGTCCAAAACAGCAAACGTTCTAATATTTCAATATTATGACATCAGTAGGGGGCCATCTCCAAATTTCACGATAAACTGTCAAAATTGACTAACTACAAGCAATACTGATAACTAGTCATATTTCTGCAACATTATCTATGTAACCTTTATTATTTGTTGTCCAATTGATTGAAATGAGGTATCTTTTTATTCAACATGAGCCGGAGAATCAGGCCAATATAGTAAACTTCTAATATTTATTTATTGTGACGTCACTAAGGGGTCATCTACAATTTTCATATGAAATCGTATTTTTACCAAAATTGTTACCTAAAATGATTCAAATGATTCTTTTTTGGTTAGCCGAACACATGCAGGATACAAATATATTTGCTAGTAAGCGCTGAAGTAACATTCAACATAAATAGAATAGAATATCAAGATTTCTTTATTTCAAAAGTTCGTTCGTTTTCTGTATGGGGCGAAGTTACCTAAATGGTTATAACTTTTTTATTCCTTGTCCAATTGATTGAAATGATGTATTATATATGCAACATAAACTGCGATACCGGATATTAACAATGGTGCGCAGGGGTCAAAGGACACTTCCGGTCACGTGACCGGATCCGGAAGTTGTCACAAGACAGGTGGCGCCCCTAGTCGGAAGTAGGTCAATAAGAACCAATTTAGCGTGGCAATGGTCAAAAGAGTCAATTTAGCCTTTACATCATGTCAATGGTTAAAGGTCATTTCCAGTCACGTGACAGTAAACATGTAAAAACCCGGATGTAAGATGAGGACTCGGATGTAAAACCACAGTACCCGGATGGAAGACGGAGGAACGACGGGAAAAAAACACTGGGAAACCCGGATGTTGACAAGGTCCGGAGTGTAAAATGCGGCTCAGTCGTACACCAGTACATCTCGGTCCTCGACTTGGGGGTAGGTGAACTGAGTGTGCTAAAAATAGATCACCAGCTAGCGTGATATAAAAGGGAAACGGCCTGGCCGTTTCATCAGACACTCTGAGAGAGCGGGAACTCCCACCCATCTCACGAGGGCCGATAATGATGATGATGTCGCCCTAATTCAATAGGCAAATTCCGATGGCAAGACCTTGGGCCAGATTTTGTATGACGTGGAGAGCAAAGTACACTTCGCGGACGAGCCCATAAATGTTCCTAGCGATCTCTTGTAGGACACCCATCCAGTGAGTGACATCTATCAGCGCCATTGACCCATGACATGGCACTGTTTCCACCGTCATCGCCCAATTCAAGATATCTACAATTTCTGACTGACCGACCTCGCCCGTCTACGCAGGAAGCCGTCTTCAATGACCAACGTACGGCCTTCAAAATAAATGTCGCTTTCGGGTAAATCTTATACGTCATAAGATGACGGATCAACTGCGCTATTTCTATTCCAGTGCCAACAACCAAATGTACGACCATCCTTTCACCATCATTTGCCGAGCGTCGCTAGAGACGATGCTGGAGAAACTGGACACCGTGGATCCCCTGGAATGGGCACAACGCCAACGCCTCAACACCAAGAGGACAGTGGAGAGGGTCACCAATGTTACGTTCTTCGTGGCTAAACTGGTCAACTCTCTCGGCTGAATGCGTCACCCGTGCACTGATGAATAGCCTAACATGCCGTATATACTCTCTACGTCTACATGCTTATCATTGACTTGAGCTCAGTAAACACTTGTACCTAATGTGACGGAGCGTTAAATAATAAAACATGGTGTTTGATATTTCAATTTGTTTTGTTGTGAACATACTAAACATTCCCAGGGCGGCTCCCCCAGCCTGGGTATGATGTAACATTGGGGATAATAAACTGTATAAACATTGCTGAACTTGTTGTTATTCAGGACAACCGCTATCCGCTATACTTGGATGAAATATATACCCCGATGTGATATAGTGCTCTTGCACATTTCCGCAACTTCCCTTTTACTGCTACTCCACAACTGCACATGTGCAGAATGACGTCATTTCCACGACCCAGCCCCTCCAATCGGAGCCACGAGTGCTTCACATTGATACCTCTCCGATTATAATACAGCACAGATAAGGTATAATACATCAAAGATATGGTATAATGCATCACAGTCCAGTTATAGTCCGTGGGCTGAGTAGGCGATGGGTGGGAGTTCCCGCTGTCTCAGAGTGTCTGATGAAACGGCCAGGTCGCTTCCCTTTTATAGCACGCTAGCTGGTGATCTATTTTTAGCACACTCAGTTCAACTACCCCCAAGTCGAGGACCGAGATGTACTGGTGTACGACTGAGCCGCATTGCGCGCGCGGGCGTGTGTGTGTGTGTGTATGTGTGGGCAGTGGATTTTACATCTCGGACCTTGTCAGCATCCGGGTTTCCCAGTGGGGTTTTCCCGTCGTTCCTCTGTCTTCCATCCGCGTACTGTGGACTTACATCCGGGTCCTCATCTTACATTCGGGTTTTCCATGATTACGCTCACGTGACCGGAAATGACCTTTAACCATTGACATGATGTACAGGCTAAATTGGCTCTTTTGAACATTGACAGGCTAAATTGGTTCTTATTGACCTACTTTCGACAAGGGGCGCCAACTTCCGGTTCCGGGTACTTGACTGGAAGTGTCCTTTGACCCCTGCGCACCATTGTTAATATCCGGTATCACAGTTTATGTCGCATATATAATACCTCATTTCACTCAATTGAACAAGGAATAAAAAAGTAATAACCATTTAGATAACTTCACCCCCATAAAGAAAACGAACGAACTTTTCAAATAAATAAATCTTGATATTCTACTTTGCATATTTATGTTGAATGTTACTTCAGCGCTTACTAGCAAATATATTTGTATCCTGCATGTGTTCGGCTAACCAAAAAAGAATCATTTGAACTATTTTAGGTAACAATTTTGGTAAAAATACGATTTCATATGAAAATTGTAGATGACCCTTTAGTGAAGTCACAATAAGTAAATATTAGAAATTTACTATATTGGCCTGATTCTCCGGCTCATGTTGAATAAAAAGATACCTCATTTCAATCAATTGGACAACAAATAAAAAAGGTTACATAGATAATGTTGCAGAAATATGACTAGTTATCAGTATTGCTTGTAGTTAGTCAATTTTGACATTTTTTCGTGAAATTTGGAGATGGCCCCCTACTGACGTCATAAAGTTGAAATATTAGAATGTTTGCTGTTTTGGACTGATTCCTCCGTTTATGCTGAACAAAAAGGTACCTCATTTCAATCAATTGGACAACAAATAAAAAAGTTAGGAACATTTTAGCAACCCCACCCCCTTACCGTAAACGCAAAATAAAGGCGTTAGGTGCAATTTTTAATTTCTCTGATCTGCCAGTTCATCCCAATATCTCGCGTGTTAACATATATTTTCTTCTTCGGCACATTCCAACGTACTAAAAAATCATAGTTTCGGAGATTGGGTGGGGGGGGGGGGGTGCAAGGTGGGCCTACTCAGCCCACGGACTATGATCTAAGGTGAATAGGTACAACGAGAAACAATACTGGGATATTTGATCGAGGAAAATAATGGGGAATATGGCGAAATCAACACTATGGCATCGGATTATATGATCTTGGTTGAATAGGCGCGAGGGGAAATTGAGTATATTTGATCGCCGAAAATAAGGGGAAATATTGGGATCACGAATAGTAGGGGGAAATACTGGACGAAACTAACGATGACTATATAACATTGAATTATGGTATATTGGGTGAATATGCACAATGGGGGAAAATACTGGGAAATTTGATTGAGGAAATAATAGTCCATGGGCCAAAACCCCTAATTTCAACAACCGGTACCACCTGAGGTGGCAAATTCTACCAATGCTTTTTGGATAGGTACATGTCTGCAGATTGTATCCGTACCTGATAACCGTTGCACATCGGTAGATTAAGGGTAGCAATAGCCTACTTTTTGAACCCCACCCTATTTCATATGTTAATCCCAAATTTGGGGGGTGGGGTGTAGTACCCCGGATATCTTTTTTATTAATACTGCTAGCAAGCTGAAACTTTCCAAAATTGACCGCTTTATTCTACTCTATCAAATAATATGAAGATACTTGTGTTTGTTAGATTGGCGACGTCACAGTGACGTATTCACTTCAGTAATGATTCTTTGGTCGAATATTTGGCTGATTTTTGTTAGATTTTTCCCATTCTGCTGGCACTACTTGAAGTGGCAAATACTGCTAATGCTTTTTGAAGAGGTAAACATGTGTAGAAGTTAACTACATCTGATAATTGTTGCACATCGTTAGCAAAAGTGTAGCTGTGGCATACTTTATAACTGCACCCATTTTCAGTTTCAAAATCCAAATTTGGGGGGTGGGGTATGGCGCCTCGGATTTTTCCATAGTTTCAACACATAGAGAGCTGAAACTTTCTAAACACAACCCATATACTCCCTTCTTCCCATGACATGGTCATGATTATATTTAACGCTTTGGTCACGTCACTGTGACGTCATAGTTGAACTGTTTTGCCGGAGAATGAACCGCTCCAGGTTGGTTGATAGTACCGACTGGTTGGTTCGTTCGTAGAAATGCTATTTTGTGACTTTAACCCTCATACGTGAGTAGCCCACACAGAGCCATTACGTAAACTCGTGTTTTGCTTTATTTCAATGTTTATCTTTATCCATATCTTATTTTGTAGACACATTGAATACCAGACGTAGCAGAGTTACACGAAGGAGCAGTGTACTTGAAACATTGTGCAGGTAAAATGCATACAGGTTAAAAGTGGATAACCTATGCTGGCAAGTTCATCTCTAATCTTGATATCGGATGTTTTTTTTAATCTAACCACACTTTCTTTCGAGGTACTCATTACTATTTTCATTGCAGACTGGAATTTGAGGAGTGCCTACAATGAAGCAACATTTGCGTGCGGAAACTGTCGGCGATAACCCTCACAAGGTACCGCGGATGGAGCAGAAGTGTATCATCCACTGTACTAAAGACGGTACTGATGCCAATCTTGTATCTATACGGGACATCGAGTCGTGGAATACTCTGCTGAAAGCTGCTCAGATACGTAACCATTTGCCCGTTCTCGATATCGCAAAAGGGTTGAAGGAAAACGAAATACCACAAATCCAGTACCATTGAAAATGCCGCAGCGTATCCACCAACAAAAAACTTCACGAGGGCATTGCCTCGAAATCAGAGGCTACACAGGAGCCTGATGATGGGGGCGAGACACATCCAGGAAATTAGCCAGACGGCAACACACCGATTCCAGGGTGTACGAGGCCCAATGTATCCTCTGTCCGTTTCGAACAAAATACATTAAAGGGACTAGAACCAAAGAAGAATTGGTGCAATGTGCTACTCTAGAGGCAGATATGCAGCTGCGGAATGCTGCAACCAGAAAACTGGATGATCGGGTTCTTGCTTTACTCAGCAGGGATTTAGTTGCTGCTGAAGGGCATTACCACAGATCCTGTTATCGCCTCTACACGAAACCGGAGAGCATCAATGTTGACGAAGTCCCTGGACCTTCAACGTCAGATGCAGATATGGAATATTCCAGGATAGGGGACGATGCTTACGAGCATTTGTTTGACTTCATCAGAGCTGAACTATGTAGTCACCCAAATGTGATGATGATGACCGATCTGACCTCCAAATTAGTCACTTGGATGACATCTGAAGGATGCCGCGAGATAAAACCTTCGACGAAAAAACACATTCGCCGTAAGTTGGAAACAGAGTTCGGAGACTCACTACACATCATTCAGGATGATGATGGTAAGCTTGTTGTATACCAAGACAATATATCCATCGATAAACTTGTCTGTGACAGTCTTAAGCTGAAGGCGGAATTAAATACAGCCAAGTTCTCTGAAACAGATTCCTGTCATTGTTGACAAAATGTGCTCTTCAGATGCGGGCTGACATCATAGAAGAACATGTGAAGGAGGAATGGCCCCCTCAGCCGGCGAAACTCTCTCCAGAATCAGCACAGCTACCCGCCTCTGTCACGCATTTCCTACACACCCTCATAACAGGACAGGGAGCGGAATCCAATCCAAGCGAACGTGTAGAAAGACAGTTATCTTATATTGGGCAAGACATAATTTATGCAGCAACAAGTGGAAAACGGAGTCCACCGAAACATGTATTGTTGCCGCTCGTAGTGAAGTCACTAACAGGAAATGTTGAACTCATTCAGATTCTGAATCGGTTTGGACATTGTGTCTCTTATTCAATGACTGAGCAAATTGAGACAGCACTGTGTTTGCAGAAACTAGGATCCGTGTCCGAGCAAAACGTCATTCTGCCAACTAACATCCATCGCCACCTTTTTACAACACTTGTGTGGGATAATATTGACAGAATTGAAGAAACTCTGATCGGCGGCGGAACATCACATCGGGTAAACGGCATTGCCATTCAACCAGAGTTCATTGGACCCGAGCTGAAAAATTCCAAAGTCAAAAGTTGTGAAGAGCAAGAAGAGGTCTGTCGACATTGAAGACTTACCACTTCCACAGTATAATGCTGGCGAGAGGGTGGGTCCTCCAACAATGGTAACACTGCAACCAGACACAACAACGGCAGGTGAGACTGCTAGGATGAAAAATCGAGTCTGGATGGTCTGTCGCCTACACAGCAAGGTATTCCCAAGTTGAACTGACTTCAACATTCTGACTTGAAATCGTGTCCCCATCAGCCTCGACACTGTAGGCTATTTGCCCACAATCAACTCACTTGCCACGGAGATGTCTACTGTATTTGAAGTGCTTAACCAATCACTTAAAATCAGGCGAGAACTACAGTTGCCAAATATCGTGTGTGTGTGTTTGATCAAGCCCTATATGCGAAAGCAGCTGAGATCACATGGAACCACTCGGATACATTTCAGGGCATCATTCTACGAATGGGTGATTTTCACACAGTCCTGAACTTCCTATCTACCATAGGTAAGCGATTCCAGGATGCCCGTCTAAGGGAACTATCTGTTGAATCTGGGGTCATCGCTGAGGGTTCTGTTCAAGTAGTGATGGAGGGCCGCCAGTATAATCGCGCAGTGAGACTCCATAAGCTTGTATACGAGGCAATTCTCCGGTTAGCATGGAAGGAGTTCATCCCATGGCTGCGAGCTGCTCACCCAGAAGACACTATCCACTTGGAAGAGGCTGTCCAATGCATCGATGCCGCGTGTGATGATATTTCCCAAGCAACCCTTCATACAGTCCTCGACAACCTCTGCATGGCACGAACTCTCCATCTTTTCGAGACATTCCTCAACCATTTGCGTGATGGCAGCAATGGCGATCTAGCAGCGTTCTGGATGTCATATGTGGATATGGTAGACATCATGCTAGTACTTCTGCGGGCATCCAGGGAGGGAGACTGGCTGTTGCATCTGAGATCCATCTGGGCGATGATCCCTTGGGCATGACAAGATCAATTACGCTCGTTACACTCCCGTCTACTGTGCACAGATGACACGACTAGCCATATCTCAACCTGATGTTAACTCCCATTTCCTCAACGGCGGATTTTCCGTGCAACGTGGGTCTCAGAATCCCTTTGGTAAAATCCCCGCCTATCAAGTGATAGAAGAAACGGTGAACAAGGACACACAGTCCCCCGGTGGACCAGGGGTTTCAGTCTAAAACCAGCAGCCCTCAGTCGATACTATATGACTGCTGAGTACCGTAGCACATCTCTAAGACAGTTACGAGATATGGTGCGTCAACGGAGTTCCAAATTCACTCACACAGACCTCCACGTGCCCAGAATTGGGAAGGATCAGGCTGATGCAGAAGCATTGATGAATATTCTGGAGCATGGATGGATAAATCCCGAACTTGCCATTATCTCAATTGGGCGTCTAGCTCCGCGGAACACTGTGGAAGACATCAACAAGGCACACGAAGTTGGAGAAAAAGCCTGCAAAAGTTTCAGGAAGAATCGGCTCGAGACTGATCCCCCAACTGAAACCTTCCATAGCAAACTGACAAAACAGGGATTGAAAACATTCTCGGATTTGACCAAGAAGAAGCGGGTGACGCAATCCCAAGGCAAGGAAGTAATTCTACAAACTGACAAAAACTTGTTTGCACACATGATACTCGTTGCGCAGAGTCGAGAGCTAGATCTACAAGACGCATTGGCACATCCATTAGGTCCTATTCCCTGGGCTTTGGCAACGCCGGATGGATCCCTGCGAAAAACCAACAAAGCAGCTTTTGCAAAAGCGTTGGTGCAGGATGTAGGTGCAGCGGAATCCATCCCTAGGCCCTCCGCCTGTACTATCGATAGCATGAGTCTGGTACAGCGACTCAAGGGTGAGAATCAGACATTCGCACAACTTGCAGAGCATGCTCTGGCGCTGGCACTACACGAAGGTGTGGACAGCAGGAGAATAGATGTTGTGTTTAACGTCTACAGAGAAATCTCAATAAAGAATGCTGAGAGATGCAAACGTGGAGCAAACGAGAGCCTGCAATTCAAAAACATATCCGCTGGTCACAAGGTCCATCAGTGGAGAAAATTCTTGCCCAATCCGGTGAACAAAACATGCCTGATTAAATTCATGGTTGAAGAATGGAAGAAATCAGAACATCAACGCAGGCTTGGTGACAAGATTCTCTATGCCACATGTGAAGAACGCTGCTTCAAGTTTACGCAAGACAACTGGGAAGAAATCCACGAGCTCAAGTCCACACACGAGGAAGCTGATACTCGTGTGCTGTTGCACGCTGCAAATGTAGCGAAGGATGGATACAAATCAGCAATTATCACTGCTGAAGATACGGATATCCTTGTACTTGCCCTTGGGTTCAACAGAGACATTCCATGTCTGCTCTACCAGAAAGTTGGAACACAAATCCGACGGAAATACATAGACGTCAATAAAGTGGCACGCGCTCTAGGTTCTGGGGTATGTGCGGCAATAATCGGGCTACACGCGTTTACGGGGTGCGCTTCTATCAGTGCCTTTGCCGGCAAAGGAAAGATAGCAGCACTCAAACTGACAAAGAAGGAGAAATCATACCAACAGTGTTTCAGTGAGCTTGGACAGTCGTGGGAGTTGTCACCAGAACTCCTTCACAAAGTCGAATCTTTCACGTGCCATCTATATGTCTTCAAGGAAACATCATCAGATGTTAACGTATACTAACTCTTCTGTGCTAAGAGAGGTGATGTTACCTCCGCTCAGCTACCCCCGTGCATGGATTGTTTGTCGCAACATGCTCAGCGTGCGAACTATCGAGCCGGGATATGGCGACGTTCTCTCGTGTGTGAACCTGAAGTTCCAATACCTACAGATTGCGGCTGGACCATAGATGACGAAGGAAATATTGAGATCCAATGGATGACCGGGCTACCAGCGCCTTCAGCGGTGTTGGAACTCATGAAATGTGACTGCACACGGTCATGTGATGCCAAGAACTGCTCGTGCAATGCCAATGGCCTGAAATGAACCCAGATGTGTCGATTACAAACATGCACCAACTATATGATGGATGCAGAGGATGATGGAACACTCTCCGATCTGGAAATTGAAGACGATTATGAAGATGATGAGGATGATGAAAATGAGGAATCTGTTGTGTGATCACAGAACACGGCAGTGCCGCGTTGCCCAAATTGTCAACACAAAACAATCAGATATCTTTTGTTTTCCGGGAAAATATCTTACAATATCATTACATCCATTTAATAGAAACGGATATAATTAATTTCATGAGGACTAAGTCATGTTTTAAACTTCTAGCTTTCTCAACTGACGACAAATGGAAATAATAGCCAAAACCATAAAAAAAATGTTGTTGGTTTTTACATTATGACGTCATTGTAATGTCAATGTGGCGTCACCAAATGATGCGCTGTGTATAATGTTTGCACTCTCCAATAGCTTGTAATATAAATGTTATGTGTGGATAGTTTAAGCTCACTGGTCTACTAGGCTTAATTAAATATTCACGGTAACCATACCCCTGACCCAGAATTTGGGTTTCGAATCGAGATTGGGGTAAGGTATAGAAAGCGTGAATTAGCTTCTCTCAAGTTATCTATTTTCAAAGGTTTTAACAGGTTCAAATATCTACATAAACTTACCTTTTCAAAACACATTACTAAAATATCCTAGATGAAAAAGTATCGTCAAAATGGAGAAAACTAATTTGAAATATGCCAAATTTTCGAAATAAAAATGGTGTCCAGATTTATTGCGTCACTGTGACCTCATCAGTTTATCAAATGTGGCTATAATAATTTTTTTCGATAGAGGTAGACCAAAAGATATTGTGTGAAAATTTTCAGGTGAATAGCCAGTGAATAGCCAGAGGAATAACGAAAATATGTAGCAAAACGTACCCCACCCCCCCATTTTTTTGCTTGGACTCTGGGATGGGGTGGGGTTCAAAAAGCGTGCAATTGCTACCGATTTGCAACGGTTATCACATAAAGATATCATCTACAGACATGTACCTTTTCAAAAAACATAAGTAGAATTTGCCACTTCAGGTGGTACCGGTTTCGAGTCTGGCCGATGGACTATAAGGGGAAATACTCGATGAAATAACGGGCGCCTGTCTAAAGGGCATTGGATTATGGGATATTATAAGTGAATAGGCATAACGAGGGGAAATACTGGGATATTTCATTGAAGAAAATAATGAGAAATACTGATTGTCGAACTACTGGTGTTATGAGGCATGAGGGGGGATACTGGGATATTTGATGGAGACAAAATAAGAGGAATACTAGGCGAAATTACTAGGCATTATATGTTCTTGTGTGAATAGTCACAATGGGGGGAAATATTGGGATATTTTAATGTGGCAAACTAGGGGAAATACTGGATGAAATTACTGGTCTATATAGCATTGTCTTATATGATCTGGGTAAATAAGCACAACGAGGGAAAAGACTGGGATATTTGATTGAGAAAATAAGGGGGAATACGGGGTGAAATTAGCATGCCATTGATTATACCATCTTCGGTGAATAGGCTCAGTAAGGGGATATATATATAGGGATATTCCATTGAGGAAAATAAAGGAAAATACTGGGTCAAATAACTGGTGTATATATGAATATGTGTGAAAATACCGGGATACAATTAATAGACGATTAACCCTATCTGGCCTGGGCTTTTTGGGACCTGTCCAGGCCTGGGGGGGGGGGACGAAATGCCCCCCCCCCTCCTAATTATTTTTCTTACCCCTTGAGCTAGGGAGCTGAAACTTATCACACTATGCCCTTCGGTCAACCTCTACCAGAAAATGTTAAAAAATCCAAGATGGCCGCTTTGATGACGTCACAGTTACGTCATTTTCAAAAACGACATTTTTTGGTCGATTTTTCGGTAAGATTTTCCGATTTTTTTATTTTCGAAATTTCTCCGCAAAAGCTGCATGATAAATTAGTAAATATTAACGTGATGTGAAATAAAATAGTTTTTGCCCACTTTTCATCGCGGAAAAGCAGAAATTTTGAAGAAATATGACCAAAATATCACTGTTCTGCTACCCCATGTGACCGCCATCTTGGATTTACCCATGATCCTCTGCTCGGGGATCATGCAAATAGGCTCAAAATGACCGCAATATGACAAACTATAAAGTAACGGAGTTTCAGCTCTCCATTTTTTGTCGTTCCGGATATAGCGCAGAAAGTTTGGCAGGGGGTCATAATGGCCCCCCCAGGCCAGGTAGGGTTAAGGAAGATAGAGGAAAGAGTGGGTGACTGTCGATGTTAGATGATATGGATGCAGATATAAAGAGGATATCAACTGTTTCTTGTCGAATACCATAAATTGTTCATCTCGTGGGGTGAGAAAATTGGCATTTCCACTCGAGACTTCTGTTGTACTACTTTATTCTGGATGTTTGGAAATATTAAAATAATTAAGGTTTTGTGGGGCTTTTCGACTGAAGGTACACTGAGACATTGAATATCTTCACCCTGACGTCACTTACGGATTACTTTGCTGTCAACAAATCGCACGTGCTGCATCTGCAAGCGAATTTCTTTCAGTCAGGTATCTTGCACTGTGGTACACGTAGCAGATCCTGCAGATCCAACGAATTTTGTTAGCTTCGTACTCCAAAAAAAACAATTTTCATGCCGAACAGTCACCCCCCGACCCCCTCCCCCCCCCTCCTCCTCTTCCCTTCGGCAGAAAAGCACGGCCGATCGTATGTCGAGTCGGGCTTGTCTCGCTGTCTTCACTGACTGACCCAGACAGGAATCACGCGCTGGTTCTCTTTGACTACTGGTTGAACACGGTGATTCTCTTTGTACGGAATATTCTCATTTCAAATAAAATCTGCATTCGTCCTCAATTTCGTTTAGCAAAATCGAATGGTTACGATCATTTAAATTTACCGGTTGTTGTTGTTGTGCGGTAGTGTTGGCCAACGGACTTATCCTTTTTATTTGGTCAGAATCTGAATGAGTACTCACTGACAAGTGTTCAGTGTCGTAAATTAATTTGTTTTTCATCTTTTCTCATCAACTTTGGTGCGACATATTCGTGATATGACCCCAATTTCTAGCGTTCGACTCGGAATGCGTTTTATTTTTCCACGCTAGTTCGTGTTGCACTCTGCACTGCTCTGGTCAGTCAATGTCATTGTGTGAGAGTGTAGGTGCACGCGTACGTGACCAGCGGTCCTATTGTCGTCATTCCGAGTATTTCTTATTCATTTTATGCTGATTTGTGTTTTATTTCCTGTCATAATTTGGTCATCATTAGGCATAATAATATACAAATCCTTTTCAAATACTTGACTTATTTTTTTCTTTGGCGCATAAATCTGTTGGAGTTTCGGTTAATCGCCCTATCACTGTGACCATGGTGACGTATTTGTGCGCTAATATCGATATCTCCACTGCTTGTGACGTCTTTTGTCATATCATCACAGTTATGATATATTTGATATCATCACTGCAGAGAAAATATCGCTTCTATTCAGTTGATCATTTTCACTATCTCATCACCGAGTATATAATAAAAGAATATATCACGGAGAACAGATATTTATTATCAGTTGCTATGCGTCATTGGTACGAGGAAGCATGTGTAGCGCGGTGTGGGGGAACGGGTTGCGCGGCATACTCTGTATGACTAGTGCCCATTGTATTAGGATGGAGTGCCCAATCAAACCAAACCAAACCATATTTGGGGATATGTGGTCCACATGCAACAATCAACTGGCGCGGCGCAGGGCACGGCACCAAAGTCCTCTGTACGTGGAGCGCCGTGTTCATTAACTTAAAATTAGAAGGATCGGAAAGTGGGCTTTTAAAGACTTTCTCTGAAAATGTTGAAGGGGCCGTGCCCTGATGTTATCCATATAGCACGGCTTATCAGCAGGTTTGGGGTGGATTTATTAAAGTTCTTTAAAATTTGACAAAGGTGTCGTGCTCTGACGTTAAAGTATTACTTCTGCTTTATTTGTCCTATATAATTGAACAACCTGGTAATACATCTTGGTGGTTCCCTTAACCTTTCAAACTTGAGAAATATGTTTTTGACAGTGTATGATGGCTCATTTTTAACCATATCTGGCCTGGGCCGAAATGACCTCCCCTATTTATTTTTCTTACCCCTTGATCTAGGGAGCTGAAACATATCAAACTATACCCTTGGGTCAAGCTCTACCAGAAAATGTAAAAAAAGCCAAGATGGCCGCTTTGATGACGTCACAGTGACGTCATTTTCAAAAACGGCATTTTTTGGTCGATTTTTTTTTGTTCCAATGTCTCCGCAAAAACTACCTGATAAATTACTAAATATTAATGTGATGTGAAATAAAATAGTTTTTGTTCACTTTTCATCTCGGAAAAGCAGAAATTTTGAAGAAATATGACAAAAACATCACTTTTCTGCTACCCCATGTGGCCGCCATCTTGCATTTACCCATGATCCTCTGCTCGGGGGGTTATGCAAATAGGCTCAAAATGACCCCAATGTAATAAACTATAAAGTCACGGAGTTCGAGCTCTCCATTTTTTGTCGTTCCGGATATAGCGCAGAAAGTTTGGTAGGGGGGCCATAATGGCCCCCTAGGCCAGGTAGGGTTAATCTAACTGTCGCGCTCTGCGGTCCACTTCGGCCAGGCGCATCACGCGTAGAAGTTGACCCCTATTTTTGATATGCACTTTAACGCTATTACTACAAATTACTTAGTCAAGAACGTCAAGGATGACAAGTGGAAAATAACCTAAAAAGTAGTCGCAAACCAGTGTTTGCGCCGAGTCAAACTTGCGCCCTATCCAATTCCAACATACTGAGTATGGAGGATTACCGTCATTCACATTCACATACCTCATTCTCGTTGCCGAACTCACGCATTGAAGAGTGTTGAGTTCATGAGCTCAGATACCAAGTCAGATATTGATTCCAAGAAAACATGTCAGACTGGACATTTGTTTATGTACACATATTGCAATAATAGGACAGTAACTTACAGTGCTTCGACTTGGAAAATTATTCAAATTGAAAAATATAGATAAGTAATTCGGATATGACGAAGATATGACGAAAATTAGTTTATGTTTACATGTATATGTATTTGAGGATATGCTTACTTGGGGTCAAAAGTGACACAAACGAGCATCAACTGACGTTTGAAATTGGGATTTCGTTTGTTTTTTGGTATATATTTTAGCATGAATTTAGCATCTTGAACCAAAACGAATCTAATGTTTTCAATGCCACCATATCCGCTGTGACATTGCATCGCATCGGTTCAAGTAGTCATATTGCAGACAATATTAATAAATTCACGTTAAAATGTATTTGGAAAGGAATATAAACAGACAAAAACCCAATTCTAAACGCGAGTCGTTAAAGTTTAACGTCATGTTTTTATTTTGAGGGTTTACAATATAAAACTTGAGTACTTTTCTGAACGAAACATCTTTTTGTGCAGAATTGATAACAAAATGTTTGTCTTCAAAAACTTACCAGCTAAAGGAGTTTCGCCCATGTAAACTTAATTACTCATTATTTATGAAGGACGTTTGAATACAGAATGCGCGATCTGACGCTATTCCATCCGAGTCCACTTGGATCTTGGTTGACAATGTCCTTAAATTCATTAACTTTAGAACACAGATATTGCCCAAATAACCTCGCCCTCGTATACTATATCTTCAGCTCACAAATGAAAGGTTATCGATATTGGCATAATCCTCTGTTCCATACTGCGCATCTGCCTTTCCTGGGTGCTAAAATTTTGGATGAACCTCTTGTCCTTCCGACCAGAGCCAATCTCCCTCGACAGTCTAATTCGTTACAGCAACTAGAAAATGGGTGTGTATAGGATATACATCATGGCTATTACATGTGGGTGAAAGATACAGATTAAATATGTATATAGGATAAAGCACAATTTGTATATATGATGAAGCACAATAAAAAAAAACTAAAAAAAAGAGAAAAAAACTAGAAAATGGGATGCGATGGAAAATGGATATGCAAAATGGCAACGATTGTCCATGGCCAGTGTAACGATTGTCCATGGCCAGTGTAACGATTGTCCATGACCAGTGTAACGATTGTCCATGGCCAGTGTAACGATTGTCCATGACCAGTGTAACGATTGTCCATGACCAGTGTGTGCTAGACTTTCAAATAATTCCTCCTTATCGGGATTCGTATGAGAAATCATCAGTCTGTACTAACTGAGTGGCACAGGTAATACCACACTATCCACGAAACATGCTTTGTCCCATTTCAATTCAACAGTTAAACCCATATACGAGTACTGTACCCCAAATGAATGGTATTTTGTTGCGGTAGGCCAATAAAGGACAATATAGCAAAATAAGAGGGAGGGACCTCACGCCCAGATTGTTTTCCTTTGTTATCTTCAGGATTTCAATCAAAGACATTGAGTTAAAGGAAAATTTATTCAGCAAAGTAGTAGAATACCTGCATGCCAGATGTAGATCATGATTATATTTAAGGAAACAGCTTATTGATCGGATTCACAGATGAAATATAAGGACTGATCAGAGAAGCCCATAGAACTACTTTAAATGACATACTTCTCTCACATGCCATTGAATACTGAGGTTTTCAAAGAACCGTGCAACTCACTTTTCTAAAACTGTGTCTTTATCATAGATGATACCATAATAAAATCTACCAAACTGGGAACCGTCCATGTTGATTTGTCGGGTTGGTTTATTGTTCGGAACTCTATTATGTTAGATGTCACAGCCTCTAACTTTAATTTACGATCAGATTCGTCATTCAATATTCGCCGTCGCCTACAAAAGATTCTCCATGTCAATGATCGAATGACCTATTCCATAAGACAATTAGCGTCAATTATATAAAGCAAAATTTAACAAAAGATAGTTTCCTGCGAGAGAAAAACTGACAGCCGTAGCTCTGTTTCTGTTGAGCATAGCATTGTTTGTCTTTGTTGCTCTGACGTACCAAATGCGAGGGGATTTACTGGTCGTGTAATATAATCACTTACAGATGAACCAGAAATACATGTATTTATTTATTTACTGCTGCTTTCGACGAGCTTCCAAATATTAGGCACACCACAAGCAATTACCGTTATTGTCATATCACTTATTAATTGCAGAAAGCTGTGTGATAATCGTGCTGATATTTGCACATGAGGTGGATATATGAGATAATCGACTATATTTATGAATGATACCACTAAGGTATTGACACGATTGAAGTCATTGTGTGTGTTTGTCGGTGTCAGGAGCTGTGCCCTGTCAATCATTGAGTGCATCGAGAACCTAGTCTTGAGAAGAATACTGATCAGCAGCACGGATTTGATATCTGGAACATCATGATGTCTTGCCGACATCATAGAAACTGTTGACCGCTTCTCTCTTGCAGGAAACTAGAAATGTTTATGTATTCTATGATTGTTTTTTTTCTTTTATTAGTGCTAATGCACTTATATGATTTAAGAAATTCTTTAACAGACAACGGCTGAACATTGAATTGCGTACTGGACGCTTGTATCGATAATCTTGATTCTTCAATACATTGTCGTGAAGAGAGAGATATACAACATGCAATGGTGGCGGATAAATAGAACGGCGTGAGATGACAAAAAGTGAAACGGTCTCACCAGCTGCTTTTATGACTTTATGTAAATTGTACGGGAGACCGAAGACGATATGATAGGATTCGCGGATGTATCCATTGATATCTCAACTCCGTTACGAAGATCGAGAGATGTTGTATGAAAATATATTTGCGAACGAACCGACTGGAAATGGGTAAGTTTGCAAACCTCAGGTCCGGACGACCTCTCATATTAGGAAAAGACAACACGCTCGCAAACTTCAAACGTCCAGGAAGTTATTTAATGAATTAATGTGATTTTTAATACGAAGTTCCCACACCAGTTAACGTAAAGAAAATCACAGTCAATCAGTAAAATTAAAAAAATTAAGATAAACTAAATCAAAGAGGAAATTAAATGTGAAACGAACAAATTTTTCGGTTTAATTCTTGTAATATAGGTTTATTGTTTTGGTGGGAAATTTAAGCCGTACGACGTCGGACATCACAGGTTAGTTTTTCTAGGTTTCTTCAATTTACCAGGTTACTCCAAGTTAGGCACCGTTTCCAATTATCGTTCGCGAATGAATCGTTTATTTCGTCAAATTTTCTGAAAGTCGCGATTTTCCAAGGCGCGAGGGAATGGTTTTTTTTCTTCAAAATAAACGATTCATTCGCGATCGCTGTTCGAATGGTTTTTTTTTCTGTTGACAATCGTTTTTCAATCGAGAAAATTCTCGCGACTAAAAAGCGATATCGCGATTCAATCGCTTTTTAATCGAGAAAATATAAACGATTAAAAAAAAAACGATTGAGGATTATAGCCGAAAGTAGTACGCCATTGGTTCAGCCGGACTGACCCGCATGCACGTTCGAGTTTCTAACACTTCAGTCAGACTATATAAAGTTCGATCATTTTTTCTTCTTCCTTTTCCATTCTTTGCCTAGTGTAAAACTATAGTGTGTTTCTGTACAGTTGACGGTTATATAGATACGATGGGGATATTGAAAGAAATTGAAAAAAATATCTATATATATACATACATAGGAATAATGGTTATGCATATAATTATAACTTCATATTTACATATATTTTGTACGGGACACAGGCCCGGATATGGTCAGATTGGGTCATTTGCACTTGCAATTTCGTCTATTATTTTGGGTATTTCTGTGTTTTAAAGCTGGTATTATTCCAGATTTCTTGTGTAGCATTTTTCGTGAACGTTTTTGGCATCTGTGCGGGCTGAAATTTTGAGTTGATTCGTCAGATTTTCGCTGTACGCGTGGTTTTTTGCCCTACGATCACCATTTTCCTTGTGTAGATAGATGGCGCTGTATTGAATATAACATTGTCATACGGGGCCTTTGAGTCTTCGAAAGCACTTAATTATTAATATATAGCGCGGGCTATTTGTAAAAATTTTCACAACTGGTTAATCCAGTAAGAGATGAAATTATATAATATTCAGTTGGTTTTTGGCTTGAGCTTCTCTTTGGAATCATTCATACATTTATCAAAATATAAAATTAAAATAAAAAGTATTGTACATATATGCGAATCCAACCGTTATATGCGATTCAATCACCATTGTGATATGTATTTGATATAAATATGAAATCACTCCCGCGAATATTCTTATAATAAATAAAATTAACTTGATGGTGATTTTTTGAACTTATTCACATCTCAATAGTTTAAAAACTGTACCAACATGTAGTTCCCAGTTCGCGGATAGAGCGGCGTACGACGGCAACACGGCCTATGTGTCAAATATCACTTCGCCTCACGATTCTCTCGCGCCTTGAAAAAAAACGATTCTCTCGCGATTGAAGATTCGCGATCAAGAACGGATCGCGCATGGGTAAACGATTCAAAAACGGTATCGCGAGAGAATGGTTTTTTCCAGAAAAGGTTCAATCGTTTTTTCTCATTTTTTTTCTCGATATCCTCGCGACTGATTCGCGATTGATCGTTTTTCAATCGCGACTGAAGAAAAAACGATTAATGGAAACGATCCCTTAAGGCATTTCTCCTGTACCGGTACGCAATAACACATTCAACAACACATATATTTGGAATTGTCATGCGGTGCTAGCCGTCATGCGGTGCTAGTCGTGTTCATTCGTTATTTCTGTTCACAAATCACATTAACGTTTTACATCATTACTTTCATAACATCACCCATGTTCAATCATAATAAAACAATTCAGTGTACACCATGTTAAATATTAACAGGGTCTTTTACTCAAATCCATGTTAAATACCGCTTTCATGCCGTTCCCTATTGAATCCAGTAAACTCATGTCTAGTAAATTCAAGAGCTCCTGGCCAAGCGTCTGTATCTTTGAGTGGTTGAACGGCTGGTTTGAATAAAAACAACTTAACTGAAACCGTTATCGCCTGGTTCCTGTAGGTTCCGATTTTTAATACCAATGCATTCGTGCCTCTCCGCGTGATTCATTGCCGAATGGACGCCACTCCGAGGAATTTTACGTATATAAGGGAACCATGTTTTCAAAAACATGTTATATAGTCATATAATTCTATAAGAGCGCATGGGATCACGTATTCAGAAAATCCCTTGCGCCAAAATATCTCATCCCGATCCTGGCAGTATGACCCTATAATCCTCATGGGAAACTGTAACATTGGTAAGATGTGGATTTGAATAGATACTTATTTCCTTAAGTGTCGACGTTGATATAATACATAATACATTCTAAGATTCGAATTTCTAATGCTTATGCTTTCAATATTGCATGCTGTTCTAGTTTGAGAAACTCAGTCCACTTAATATAGTTTGAATAAAAAAGAATGTTGTAGTGACGTGATGATGTCAGTAACTCAATCTTACCATTCCATGTCGCTTAACGAAATGCAAAAAATAAATGCTATACTATAAGATACGAATATTGAATGCATATATCTCTTTGTTCTGGTAAGAACGGAATATTTTACAACGTTGTGAAAGGCGACGATCCTTCCAGAATGGTCGTTATGATTTCGTGTCAACAACATTGAAAACTGTTTATCGATTCTTTCGTGATAGAATTTAGTTGAAGTTTATATATTTATTTATATATACCTACCCGGATTAGGTACAGCTGGGTTGAATGCCTGATAATGTCGACTGTTATCTAAGTATTTGATTTTCTTACTTCATTTTTATAGGACTCGTCCCTGCTGATTAGCTAAAAATTCTATGCTGAATAACAAAGAGTAGACAAGAGTTGAGACATACTTACATTTTGTACCCTCAATGGGTCTGAGACATGGGTATTAGTGAGGTGGCTTAGCAAAAAGATCGTGACACGCTGGACCAAATCACCAAACTTGGCACATCCATCACTTGAGGCATACAGAACAATATCAGAAGGGGTGCCCATTGCTCTGGGCCGTGTGACTATCATTAAAAAAAAAGTTGGCTTCCCAATAGCTTCATGATTTTCGTTATCCTTGAGGCTAGGAAGCTAAAACTTGCCACATTATATCTTCGGTTCCATCGCTACAATAAAATGTAACAAAATTGAAGATGGCGTCTATGATGATGTCACAGTGACGTCATATTATAAAAATAAGCCATTTTATTGACGATTTTTCTGATCGATTTTTCAAATTTTGTATTTGTGCCATTTTCTTCTCTCAAATTGCCTTGTAAATCAGTAAATAATCATCTGATATAAAATAAAATATTATTATGCACTTTCACGTAGACAAAATACACCAATTTTGAAGAAAATACGACAAAAACACAACTGCCGTCCATTTTGAATTTACCCATGATGCTCTTCTCCGAGAATTAAATGGCTCTAATATGATTTGCTATATGGACACAAAGTGCCAGCTCTCAAAACTTCCGAGCATCAGAGAAAATTTTATTGGGAAGAGTGGGGAGGGGGGGGGATGAAGGTGAATCCAACAATAACAATTGAACACAGGATCCTCCCTATTCAGTATCATTTTACTAGTGGGTGTGCCTGCAGAACCGGCATATAATTGGAGTAGTGCACGTGTCCTGAAACATGCACATGTAAATGTGTAAATATAATGGTATTGTCACCCAGTGGGAATAAGGTGTAGTTTCAGACCCCTCCCCCAATCTGCCTCTAAACCTGAAATCGTCCTAAGCACTCTCGGTCATGTCAATAGCGACGGATAGAAGTCAACCTGTTATTTTAACGTTAATTTCATGTTCCTGTCCCTCAATGGGCGTTAAATGCAATTTCCGATCCTTTTTCTGTGTCTATTCACTCTCTGGGATCCCTATAGTTATCCTGAAAATGTTTGACAGGTTTTTGACCAAAAAAAAAAAACAATATTGCGGGCCTCTATTTTCACACTTGGTATTCCCACAGCTATCTTGACAAAGTTCCATGAACCATGAGCTGTGTCCATTCAATGATAATATATAGACAAGTGCTGCAACATGTTACTTGTATGTTGCGCGGGTGATTGGGTGGGTACAGGTTCCTGTTGCTTCAAAGCATTTTGCTGAGAAGCAACAGGAACTTGATAATGTGATGTCTAGCACTGTAATATCATTTGTCTTTATTGCACCATGTAAGCGTCCTGTCTGTGTCTTGTGTGCTGTCCTCAGTGTTTTATAGGGTGGATGGAGGGTGTATGGTTCCATGCTGCTTCAAATAGTTTCTTCTTTGAAGTAAAAGGAACGCAACTTGGCTTGATGGTGCTTAGTTGGTTTGCCGCGATATAGCTGAGATATTGTTGAAAGCCACGCTAAATTCTATTCACTCACTCACCCTTACTTGTATGTTGCATGTTCTCGGTCTTCATTGGGCGTTAAATGTTCTTTTGATTCCTTCTTGGTTTTAGACTCCCTTTAATTTTCTGGCCATACAGCTCTGTTAGCTATCCTGACGTAATTTGATGGCCTTCCAAAAAAAAATCTCGGCCTCCGACAGACGTAAGATGCCCTTTCTGGGATTGTTCTTTTCAGTTTCACCCTCACTGACTCCAACACTCTTCAGATCAAGGTTCGTACCATTTCGTCCAATAATTTTGGCTTTTTTCGGCGGTCACAAATATACAAACCGAGACGTATAGAACTAAACAAAAGTCCCCGGCCCATGTAACACTTGTTAATTCAGCTATTCTTCTCCCAGTAGAAAGATTGAAATTGGAGCGATATGCAAGAAGTGGGGAAAATTGACGTCTGGCGACTGAAACGCAACCATATAACAGGGAAGCTTCCCTTGGCATCTCACCTGCAGACCCGAGAATATGGTGGATTCTCGGTCGTAGCCTTAGTATCTCAGCCGTGCTTTTATTGCAGCTGTTAATATGGATACTATGAAGTATCACCACGGCCCCTAGCAACGCCTTAAGCGAAATTAGATACGCTAGCTCGTGAGCTGTGATGACAGATCAACTCAAAACAAATAACTCACCGGATTTTAACGGATGAGCATCGAGGACGTCTGATGAAGTAAACGCCTCAACATGGGGTGAAGCTGGTAAATGCTAGAATACCCTAACAAACTGTCCAGTCTTGGACATTTCCATCTTTTCCCCACATTTTACGAGATGAAAAGCTGAATTGTCAATTTTTACAAGGATAAGGGGCGATTGTTTCCTTTTACACAGGCGATTATGTAAACATAATAGGTGGTTTCAGCCACTCGGCTCTCCCTTCTCAAAAATTTTTTCCCTGATACTCCAAAATGAAGAAACGTCGACGGCTGTAACTTAAAGCAGTTATAGCTTATGATACTGATGTTATTTTTGAGCCTGTTGCATAAAACTCGGAGCACAGCTTAATGAGTAAGGGTGTACATTAGGGTGTACCAGAAAGTTCTGTTTTCATCGTGTTCCTTCAAAATTAATGTGTTGTTCTTCGTAAAAGTGCTCAAAAGTATTTTATCTCAAATAAGATGATTATTTACTAATTTACCAGGCAGTTTCAGTGAAGAAAATTCCACAAATAAAAAATGGGAAAATCGGTCCGAAAAATCGTCCGCAAAATGACTTATTTTGGGAATATGATGTCACTGTGATGTCATCATGGCCCCCATCTTGTCTTTGGTGACATTTTCCGGTAGCGCATGAACCAGTGATACAGTGTGGCAAGTTTCAGCTTCCCAGCCTGAAGGATACTGAAAATAACGAAGCTGTTTCTAGGCTAACTATTCTTTAAATAACAATATTGCCCCTCAGATGCCCTTTTGGGGGCCAGAGGGCATCACACAGCCCAGAGCAAAGGGCACCCCTTCTGATATTGTTCTATATGCCTCAAGTGATGAGTGTGCCAAATTTGATGCTCTGGTCAAGCGTGTCACGATCGCCCCAAAATATGGCCCTAAGCCACCTCACTATATATATTCTCCTTCGTATCGGTTATAACCCGTCTTGACATACTTGACGACCATAGCTAAAGTTTCCTTCACTCCGAAAATGACACTTATAGCATGGATAAGGCACGGATGTAGATGTAGCCACGTTCAGATGGACACACATCTATATTATGGATAAACGAGAAAGGTATATTTGTCGATGAACTGCATATTACTGGGATGTACATTTTTATACCCATTATTTAGCATTCTTTCTATATCCTTGCGGAGTTCACCGTCTCATTTTCTGTACATTTTACTACTGGATTGTAAGATTTCCAGTACACAGGTTTCCTCAGGTTGTTGTAAAACGGAACCGCAACTGGAACCAGAACTTATATTTTGACTAGTTATAGTTGCAGTTTTGGTCAGTTGCACAACAAGCGAAAAGAAGAAGCTACAGGAAGAAAACCGAACAATTTGTTTCTTCGCTCGATGAAAACGATTATACAGTTAGCGCGTCATTACCAATTTGGACCCCTGCTTGTCACTATTTAAGAAGACGCATGGGGCACTACAGGATCCGCGCTCACTCGATCAGCGGCTGCAAAAACTGAACATCTATTGAACTTAGGAAAATGTCGTCTATGTTTTTTTTGAACGACACTTATTATGGTATGCGAAATTGTCTCAGAGCAATTTCAATACTTAGTCTTAATTGCCGAAGAGTAGGCGAACATTGGAGAGGTGAGTTCAGCAATAAATACTTTGAAAATTCTCATAGTATCGGCTCTCCGGAAATGATCTGCCATCACCCGAGTTGAAAAATAACCCACTGATAGCTCAGATCTCCTGGTCGGTAAAGCTCCAAGTATGAGGTGAAGAAGGACAACCATTCTGGAGGGATATTACCTTTGGTGTTCTTGGTGTGAAGAACCAGCGACATATTTCAAAGATCCAGAAAATCTGGGAGATTAAATGTCTAACTCTGTGACGAGGACAACACAAAGATGAACTGACGTGTTTTTCGAACAGCCGTCTTTGGTCACTTCAAAACATTTTGCCGCTCTCTTTGTCACAATATCGAATTAACTTGTTTTATTTTTGGACTTTTTTTTAAAAAATAATTCTCGTACCAAGACGAAAGTCACGTCTTTCTGAAAAGCCAACGATCAAGATATATAGGGAATATAATAATACGAGCAAAGTCTTCGAGATATAAGTGAGTTAATGAGTGTAAAATGAGATACCAGTGTTTCTTATTATATAATATCGTCTATCAGTGCTTTCGACCGCGTACATCCAGGATACGAACGGCTTGATAATCACGAAATATGTTGCTGATTCGATAATTCATGCCCTGCATAAAACAATACCATTCCTGAACAATATAAATTCACTTGTTCACTTGTTGTTGTACACAAAGTAGATCTTCCTACGAGACTCATCCTCGCGAGCCAGTGTATCGATCGATCTATCAGGATCGATACACTGGCTTGTTTAGTTCATCGAGTTCTGGATATAAATAGTTGAAGGGATTTCCCCTGAATCAACCCGATCATTGAACGCGCTAAGCTGGTTGATTAGGTCGATCCGCTGCGAGGTATGAGATGTGACAGGTTTCAATTTCATCGCGGGCCAAACTGCTTTGATGTCAAGCGCAAATCGACATCGGAAGTTAACCCTATCTGGCCTGGGCGATTTGGGGTGTATCGCAGCCTGGGGGGGGGGGCGGAAAGTGCCCCCCTATATATTGTATGATAGAGGTATCGACTCAAGAACTCATTCGAATCCCCAAAAATGTCCAGGTAAACCCTCTGCGAGGATTTAGGATTTACCTGGACTTGTGTAGATGACGAGACTAACCAGTCAATCCTCTGTAGGTCCCATTGTAAAAACTCTGCTCATATTTTTTACATCTATTTGATTGAACATTTTATCTATTTCAATCGTTCTGTTGTGTAGACATTTCTATGGTGAGAACACGTGAATTACTTTTACGGGTGATAGTGTGTTTACCAGTTTTCCTCTCTAAGAGATGTTATTGAAAAACTTGTTTCTTCCTGCCGCAGTTACGAGATATTAGAATCAGCTGTCCTCCATAATGCCCGGGGGTATATGAAAATAGGCTCAAAATGACTCCAATATGATAAGCTTAAAAGCCACTAAGTTTCAGCCTCGTCGGTTTTGTCGTTTCGGAGCAGCAGAGAAAAGTTCACTAGGGGGGCACTTTCCGCCCCCTCTGGCGATAGAGCAAGTATTTACACGAATGTCCCTACGGGTAACTATATGTACAAAGTTAACAAGGATAGTTTTTATTTTGGAAAAAAATTGCCGCAGATTTATTAAATGAAATACACCGAACTGGGAACTGGAAATAACAAAGATGCAAACTTTTTGCTCATAGTTAGTTCAGGTTGGACCTTTAATATAAATATAAGGGTACTCTCCAAGGATTCTTCTATTGGGCAGGGAATACACCAAAGATTCGTTTTTCTGCCACTAATTGTCGCTAAATCTGCAACCCAAATCGCTTATATGTATATATTTTCCAAAAGAGCATGAGGAAACCATTAGTTTAAGACACAACACGGAACATTCCCCTCCAAGCTTGCTTCATCAAATTTGACCCATTGTCGAGAAAAATCTGTAAGACCGACTTCAATTAAATTCTGTCCCATGTTCAGATGTGCAGGTCCGGTGCCAACTTGAAAAGATGAAACAAGTGGGGGCGACGTAACCGTTTTTTTCAGATTTTCTTGCCGAAATGGGTCATGATTTTACGCACAGGCACAGGGTATAACTGAGGAAGGACAAAATTTACTTCCTGATTCCGACCACTGTATAGACGAAACCGGTCCTCCACCCGTATATGCCCCTTTGCAGCATTGACAATGCTGAACAGGATGGTGTTATGGATATAAGCCAATGGATACACTGTGCATCAACATTTGTGTTCGTATAAACAAATTACCTGTGGCTCAGCAAATGTATAAATGTTTTTCCTCACAAGCACAAAACAATGAAAATGCGAGTTAGCTATCTGCATTATATGAGCAGGATCCTAAAGACCTCGTTTGTTTGAAATGGTTGAGATCAAATTCCTATCTGAAATGAAATGAAAAAAAAATAAATCAACACAGATCGATTTCTTTTTTCAGCCAGTTTCTTTAAGCCATTTTCTGGCTATACCACCAAGCCTCTTCACAGCATTTTGAGCAGATCAAGCTCTTTGGCACTACGTTTCGTAACTTGTGTCTCATTCCGTTTAATCAAGGTCCCTAAGGTAAGGGCCCTATGCAAACTTTGTGATAAAAAAAATCTGCAGGATCTTCAGATGACCACTATCGTGACTGATATACAATACACAATGGAAACGACTTGGAAAAATAATCGGAATGAAAGAATACAAGTAGCCGATACGTATTCGACAATAAGAACATCATAATTAATGACTTGTCGGTGTAAAAAGCAAGGTTGTTCGTTCGTTAGGAATGAATGTCTGCTTGTTTTCCTTGAACCCACCATAGATTCATAGATTTGTTTTCCTAACACTCGCTTACGGCAAAACCAGAAAATGACTAAAAGACGCGTTGTATTGCTGAGATCATTGATCAGGGCGATCATCAATTCTACCATAAAGACATATCGTTCCTCTCGGGATTATTGAGATGACTTAAGGATGTCCACTGGTGGTAAATCAAAGTAATTAACGTTTTGAATAATGTGTGTTGTTGCATTCATAATTGTGTAATATGAGGAAAAACAAAGAAAAAAATATAGGTTGGTATGCATTTTATAGCTGTAGGCAACGTTAAGTGGACTGACCCATGCTCAATTTGATAACACAGAAAGTATAGGGAATAGCCCTAGATTTGAAGCATATTCATGAAAAATTCATATAAATAGTATTTAACTTTTTCTTATATTCTAACTGTTTGCAGATAATCACAATGTCTATCAAAATTTAGCAAATTGGATGGATGTTGGTGTGCAAAATTCTCGGCTAGAAGGCTTTTAAAGGGAATCCCCATCTCTTAACCTAGGCAAGGGAGATAACCCAATAGAAAAACAGGCAAATGGCTGCCAAAGTCAAAAACCACCAGCGGACATCCTTAAATCAAGAAACCGTGCACCAGAGATATTTCATGCTACAATCGTATTATTATTTGAGGCGGAATCACATAACTTTAAATAGCTAACATGGAGTCCTATGCAAGACCAGTACTCTGCTGACATATCATGAATTATCAAGGTCTCAGTTGATGTGCAAACGTTATATCTCCGCCAGGGTTTTATTGTCGATATACGACCTATACACCTGAAGTTGCGAACACGGCCCCAGGCTTGGGCTTAACCATACAAGGCCTTGGGGGGGGGGGGGGGGGGGGTCATTGCCCTCTATCCTCCACCGAACTTTCTTCATAATCTTCGGAGCGACAGAGGATCAAGGATAAATTCAGAATCGCGATCATCTGAAAAATAACTTTTTCATCATTTTTCCTCATTTTTTTTAACAACTTCAGCATAGCAGTCCCGCAGATAATTTTACTTCACATCACATAATTATTTCCCAATGTATTATGCTTTTTTGCAGTAAAATTACATCCATACCCAAATTCAAAAAGCGTCCAAGAAATGCACTTTTAGCATATGATGTCCACCAGCTGTGAAGACATTAGAGTGACCATCTTGTTCTTTTAAATATTTTCTGTTGGAATTTGACGCCAATATATAGATCCCTTTTGGGAAGTTTAAATCCCCTAGCCTTAGACATAAGAACACTAGTTAAGAGGGGAGGAGAGGGGGGGGGGGGGTGTCGAAAAGGTCAGCGAACGTCCAAGAAAGTCCAGGCTTGCCAGGATTAAGGTGAATCACACGAGTGGGATTGTTGGTGAGAGAGCCTTGAAATATAACTCGACGGAAATTGTAATTTTCTGTACATTAAAACATTGTTTCAGAAGAGCTCGAATCAAAATATTTCGTCATTTCGCTGTGTAACGTACCCGGGATCTACTTTTTGAATAATCGCAGTTAAAAAAATTCCACATTCCACAGTGAACATTTATTTGGTGATTTGCGGAATCATCCAGAGCCAGTTGAACTAGAGAAGAACAGGAGAGCAAAACATAAAATCTGTATTTGAGATCTGTTTTCAGCAATGCATACCTTAGAAATGCCTATAATATTCGCTCCGCAGGGATGAATCTACTTTTTTGATTTGGAGAATACCATTCCATGTGTTTGACATGTTTGAAAACATTCTCGATCACGAATACACTGATGCTGACAATCCAATCTCGGTAGAGTCTATTCTTATTCTACAACAATCTTCGAAGTCAGTTGTTGGTAAGTCACTGTTGAAACAGAGCTCGTAGTCAGTAAAGCTCCAAGTATGAAGCGAGGAAATACAACAACACCCTCTGTTTTGCTAGTGTGAACAATCTGTGACTCGTTTGATAGAGCCATACAAACTGAAAGAAAATAAGCTTGACTCTATGGAGCGAATAACATAGGAATATCGGGTGAATGTGTTTTTTACTTTAGCAAGTTTCATATAATTCTCTTTCCATAATGCTAGAGATTTCTTTCGGGGAAAAACCCGATCGATATATATATATGGAGTGCATTAAACTACCTCAGCAAATTAATTTTTCAATATAAGCCGTATTTCTGGCGTAATTGATCTTCCGTACGGTATCGTAGCTTTTTCACCGGTCTCTGATTTGGTCATACATTATACAAATTGTGCAGGCTGTGAGGTGTGATATCACGATTAGTCGGCTCGAAACAGGTGATGTTTAACGTGTGCGAAGCAAGCACGTGTTGAACATCGCCTGTCGAGAACCGGCCAATGGTGATATCACACCCAGTAGCATGCACTATCTGTTATACCGAAAATATAGATATGAATTATATCAGGATTTTTTTTAAAAGATTGACGTCATTCGATGTTGCGGCTCGAATTCAGTATGGACATGTCGCCCAACACTGTCCAGTTCCAACTCGGCGCACCATGCCATTCTGTTTGAACGCCTTATGCCAGTTTCTAGTATGCCCCAATTTCGAGAAAATTTCTGATGTATGTTTACCACACTATATTATATGACCCACCATATATACATGTATATAAGACCGAGTGGCCATCCACTCATATGGAACATTCCCCGTCCCTAGTACTAGCCGCATGAACATGCGCACATCAAAAATCACCAATTGTCTACTACTCTCCGAGAGCGCATGTACGTATCACACCCAGTCAGACTCTACAGTACCCGAAAAAAGCATTCCAAAGAGCCCCCACATTCGAACTTAAGTATGTTGCACCAGTATAACCCAAAAGTACACCAGTCAAGCGGTTGATTTCTCTACAACTCTCCCCGTGTGGCATGCGCCAGTCGTTTTCTACACCACCAGCGCTTCAACATGACAACCCACATGGCTCATTTGCACCAAGGATGTCTCACTCAGACCCCAAAATGTCCAGCCCAGGCCTTCCTGCCGAATGCGCATGCGCGTCATGACCTTACTTGCGAAAGTCAATCCACGATCCCAGGACCCCTCCCATCGTACTCTACAGTGTCAGTCAAATGATTAGACACACTCTATTCTAGACCACCCCACAACTACCCCACCCCCGATAAAAGATCACAACTACAGGAAATCCTCCCAGTAAGAAACCTTCCCTTTTCTACTATTTTCCCATCTTCATTTTATCCAGCCAATTTCTATGTTCCAACTTCGAACCTACCTTGATTTATCTGATCCCCTTCAGTGTCCAAAATCCAAAGTGTAAATTTCACCGAACCAAGGTGGGTGGGGGCGGATGTAGAGATATTAGTTGCCGGACGTGTTTGCACTTCGCTCCGAGAAATTTGTCTAATTCTGCGGATTTCAGCTTATCTTAGCTCTGATTTTTGTGTAATATATCTTGTGAACGCTTTTGATAAGTACCTGTAGTGACATTTTGGAATTATTTCTCAGTTTTTTTGCTGTTCATAGCGTTTTTTGTCTTTGTCGGTTCGGCCCGTTTTGGGAGGGCAGAGGTCTGCCATTACTATCTTCTCGGTCTTTGTGACTGAGATGGTTGGCGGATTGTTTTCTGTCTCTCTCTTCGTTCTCTGTTTGTTGTCTGTAAATATTTCGTATTCTGCTGGTGTATATATTTTCTTGCTGGTTTGGTTTAGTTTGTAGTTGGTTCGTTTTTCATTTGGTTTCGCTTAGGTCGATTTGCACATATTTGTGTATATCGAGCTGGGCTAAATACATGTACATAGTGAAGGTACAGTACAGACCTCGTGACAACACAACTATACCGCGGCAACACTGCGGTAACAGAGCCCGGCAAGGCTTCTAGGTTACCGCGGGACTGCCCAAGATTATATTGTCAGCTGTGAAAAAAGTGCCGACAGCATACCACCCAATGACCGGTCATCGAGTTTTTAACAATGGCTGGCGCTCCATGTGGTCACTGGCTGGTCTCGACAGCATTGACTGGTGATTTACGGGTTTACAAAGGCTAGCGCTCCACGTGGCCGTGCGTGAATACAGGCCAGCTTTGTGGATAAAAACGTCCAGAAGTAAATCAAGATACATTACGGTACTCATTTAAATAAAATAAATGGTAAGTGTTCACGATCACGTGTGCATGTTTATCATTTTCCTAATGTTTGGACGGCCCGGTAATGGAGTGCCGGTAATTGCCGCTTTGCGAAATCTGTCGCCTCGAATGGAAATTTCTCAGAAAAGAGAGCGGCCTGAAAACGACATGCCGTTGTGCGTAGGCTACATTCCGTATGTAGGTTGACAGTAGTGCGTGATCGTTGATCACCGCTGTGGTATTTTTCGGCCTTGTTAATAGCTGCCAATCATTCCAAAGTGCTCAACGTGGGGCAAACATTTATATTTTAATGCTAATATTCATTTTTGAATGTTTCATGTCGAGTCCTGGTGTTCGGTGTCTTGTACATTTCAATTAATTAGCTGCCAATCATTCCGAGAGTCTTGCGGTTCTGTTTAACGCCAATCAAGAAATGTTCACAGTTATGAACGTTAATCTTTCAAATGCGCAATAAATCTGGTTTTGTTTTAATGCTAAACTATCGATATTACAAGTAAATTATTTCATTAATTATATATGGCATTGCCGCGTACATGTATATTGATCTATTTGATGAAGATTAACTAAAATCCGCATTTCAACTGATTGTTGATTATGTGTCTGTTAATAAGTCTAATTTCTGTTGTTGAGTATCGCAATTGAGCATGATTACACGAAGGTGTCATACTAACCAGAGTCCTGTGGTGTTATCATAATCATCGGATTTTTGGCCATTGTGGTGCGCGAAAATTAATGGCAGGGATAACTTATATTCTTGAACAATATTCTAGCACTAATCCTATAGAAAATTAATCTGTCGGTATGGCGGTAATTCAGATATTAGATATGGCAACGAATGATTGACAGACACTTGTATACGAAGTGACAGGCAATGGAAATTATGAAGAAACCTCGAAAGCCTCGAATATTTATAGCTGGGAATTTCTAGTAATATAATGATTGACTCGCGTAAGTGTTAATTGGCCCTGCCGTGCAAAGCCAAATGCTGGTTTGTTGGCGAAACAGACGGACATCCTGTTCAACAAAAAATAACCGAAGAGAAAAGAATTAGGAACGGTTAATCAACTAATTATAAGAGACAATCGAATGATAACAATTGAACAGTCTTTATTGTCGTTTTACTCAGGGTTTGACTTTCCCGTTGATTATTATTTCCGGGGTCGCGCTTGTGGAAACAAGCCGTAAAAATATCCCTACTGTCCGTATATTAAAATTTATTATATGCATGGCTGTAGCTTACAAATATTTATCTTTGAATATCAGTTAATAATTTGTATCAATCTGTATCAAGCCAGCGGAATTCTAATATGATCGTTGGTACAACAAATAAAATAAAAACGCACATGTTCATTAAAGATATTTACCACTTTTATTTCTGGAGTATCGTTATCCTTCGTTTAGCGGCAGTCATCAGATTTCCCCCCGCAATAAATGTTGAATATACCAGACAGTGCATGTTGCGAAAATCAGTCTATCATACCCACTTGGTCTTTTTCGCTGTTTGTGTAAAGAAATGAGGAGTGGCCTCGCGCTAAATTTGCATATGAATAGTGTCGGTAGCAAGTCTTGGGAATTGTCACTGGGCTCAAACGGAAAATCACAAGAAAAGTTTACTCATTTAGTAAAGATAATATAACTGTATATGGGCGAAAGTGTTCCTCGTGATCGTCGAACGTCGATCGGGATTTCGAGAACCTCCCTAGTGTTAATTTGGATTAATTTGTACTTCCGTGCACGACCAAATGTTCGTCTTTTGTCGAAACAGACGAGCATCCTGTTTAACAGGGAAATAACCGAAGAGAAAAAAATTAAGAATGGTTAATCAACTCATTATAAAAGACAATTGGATGATGAAGTCGTGAAAAATCTTTATTGTGGTTGACTGTTCTGTTGATTTGTATTTCCGGGTCGTGCTTGTTGAAACACAAGCCGGGCCAGAGCCGTAATTAAAATGAAACACAGCACCCCTTCCCCGATATCTCCGTATGATAGAATTTATTTTATGTGTGGTGTTCATCGTATACTGGTATTTATCTTTGAAACGTGGCAACTTTAACTCACATACATGTAATGTGTAACCGAAAGGCCGGTACTGCAATTGTAATTGCTTTAACGCGTGACTAAAAACTTGCACAGACGGACATTTTATAAATTCCGTTCTTTAACACGTCATATCAAGTTTTGCAGCTAGCAAAATTCTGATGTGATAGTTTGTTCAATAAATAAGGTAAATAAATCCGGCTAGCTGTTGTATTATTCAGAAGGCTCGCGGTATTCACAGCCGATAATATACATATGCATTCCCGCGGTAACATGGAGGCGTTTCCGTGTTCTGTTCCCGTTATCGCGGTACTTCTGAGTGTATGCATAAAGACATGCTGGCTGAATAGCGGCTCGTCAACACGTGCCGTCGACGGGGCGCCTTTTGTTGTCTCGGCCGACTATCGAGGCTTGAACGGATATTATGGAGCTACATTTCGTCTGTACTTACGGCGCATGCAGACATAACGGGGGGTGGTAATTAGTCTAGTGATTAGGCTTAAACTGTACCGCGATAACAGTGCGGCAATTGCCGCGGTATAGTTGTGTTGTCACGAGGTCTGTACTGTATATAGCTATATGTTGTAGGCAAGCCCTTAGAGTACAAGTTTGTGAGGGTCTTTGCTATGTGTTCTTTCGTTCCTCGGTGTCACCAGGCAACTCGCAAAACTTAGAACTGGGCTATTGTTCTGCCTAGACCCGGGGTTCTCTTGAAGAGAGAGTTTATTGTATAGTAACACTGCATGTAGTATACACCTTTGAAGTGGGGCTCCCTCGGGGAGGGGGAGGGGGGTAGTCAATGTGTACTCTGTGGGAGAGCACGCATTTGAGGAGTGTGCGTGTCACGCTTTGTAGTTGTAGTGAGACTCCCTAGTGGGACTTTGAGTTTTTTTTTACTATGGCGTTCAGAATGTTTGATAGACCACTGAGCCTAAAACGCATAGGCTTACAGAATGCTAATGCGATTGATATATATCTTTTTTTTAACTATGGCGTTCAGAAAGTTTGATAGACGACGGAGACTAAAACGCATAGGCTTACAGAACGCTAATGCAATTCATATATATCACACATTGAAAGACACTGTTGGATCAGGACGGTCAGTCCTTACAATTCTGGTACAGGTATCAATTACTCTGTGAAACATAACACTAGCAAATGAAATTGCTAAAATTCGCTTAATGCTGGGGAGCATACGCGTTGGAGATGAACGTGGTCATTTTGAGGAAATAAAACCAAGGAAATTGCTTGTAAAGATGAAAGAATCATGTGAATTCCAAGATTCTGCGATTAGAACTGCATTTGAGTTCCATGGTGATGTTCTCTCTTAGAAAAAGAGTTCTATTCGTTTGATAGAGAGTTTGAGACAGAAGTTCGAAGAATTTGGATGTCGAGTTTCAAACGTACTCTTCCTTTTTCTATTTTAGTTGGAGGTAGGAGGCTACCTGTTTGAGAAAACATGTTATACTTGTGGATCAGAGAATCATATGAAATCGAAATGTCCTTTAAAATATAAATGCCTAATTTGTCACCAGGAAGGACACTTAAAATAAAACTATAAAAGTAATCAACAGTCTTGCATTAAAAAAGCTACCCCAAATCAGATAAAGAAAAAGGAGAAAAAAGAGAAAACCTTAGATATCGAAACCTGCAAGGAGCTTAAAATATTCGATACCACTTCCTCTACCAACGATTCGCCTATGCTCTGTGATGATGAGTATGTTGATTGTAATGAACGTCCATTGAAAGGCGAGACTTCCTTGAACAAAAGGTCGAAAGACTTGTTGGGAACAGAGAGAGAGAGAGAAATATGTTTATAACAGAAAAAGAGAAGAGAGAGAAGAAAAGAAAAATGAAAAGAAAGCTCAGAAAGAATTACCCAAAATAAAACGTTCATAATGACTAAGTTAACCTTCTATATCTTGGCTTGCACAGTTTTGTATGTCATTTCTTTATACAGACTAAAAATGGCTCAGTCACCAACTATCATTCAGTGGAATTGGAGAAGAGTTCGGCCAAATTTGAATGAACTCCAATTATTAACTCAAGATTATGCTTTTTGTCTCAACGAGACCTTTCTGAAGAAAACAGATGAAGATCAATTCATTCCTACGCTTTAGACGAATATGGAAAATCTACTGACGGCTCTTCAATATTGATTAAAATGGGTGTTTTACACAGTCCTGTTGATTTAGTGACAGATTTACAAGCTCTAGCAGTTCGTATTACCTTGAATTCTGTTTTTACATTATGCACAGTGCACATACCTTCTTCTGGTAGTCTCCGTCTTAGTGAACTTCAGAATCTTTACGATCAGCTCCCGAAAACTTGTTTATTGAAGGGTGATTTTAACGGCCGTAATATCCTCTGGAATAATCTTGGCGATTGGAAAGGTAAAATTCCTGAAAATTTTATATCAGATAATTCTTCGTGTGATTTTAATGATGGTTCTTATACACATTTGTTCTCAGCTCATGGAACCTATTCAGCATTAGATATCTCACTTTGCGACCTTCTTATTGTTGAAGAATTTTCTTGGTCTGTTCATGATAACCTTTGTGGAAGTGTTCACTTTTCCACTGTCTTAAAAGCTGTTCATTCAGCTGATGACCCCCTTCCACAAGGTATAATTTCAATAAAGCTAACTGACTCGAATTTGAAAATATTTGTTCACAAAAACTACAAGCAGTCTATTTCGCTGATGTTCCAGATCCTATACAGTTATTCTCAGATATGCTGATAGAAATTGCTAACAAATCCATTCCCACATCTTCAGGAGTTGCACATAGTAAGAAACATTGGCTTAATGATGGAAAAAAGGAAGAAATCTGAACGATATTTCCGCCGATATTCTAAGCCTGCAAATTTGAAAGCTCTCGGGGTTACAAGAGCTAAAGCTCGTAGAACCATGAAACAGAATAAACGTGATTCTTGGAAAAATTATGTTTTTAAGATCAATACACATACTCCTGTAACAAAAGTTTGGAATATGATCAAAAGAATAAAAGGTAAAAGCTTCAAGTCCAGCGTTCATCATCTCAACGATGATTACTGACAGAGTAGAAATTACAAATAAATTAGGCGAAACAATTGGCAAAAATTCTTCGTCAGAAAATTATGTACCTGAATTTCAGTTTCCAAAAAGAGAAGAGAAAAATGAAATTAAATTCCACTCTGGTAACCATGAAGGTTATACCGCTATGTTTACAATTGAACTTCTTGCTTCTCTCAAGAAAGCTACCGATCCTGCTACAGGCTCTGATAATATTCATTATCAGATTTTGAAATATCTACTTGAATCTTTTGTAGAAACCCTATTATGCATATTCAACAGACTTTGGACAAGAGAAAACTTTCCACCGTCCTGGCATAATGCCATAGTTATACCATTACCAAAGCCTGGTCGTGACCATACAGACCCTGGTAATTATCATAAGATTTCATTGACTAGCTGTGTTTGCAAAATAGAAAAGTCCTATGATACTGCATGGAAATACGGGATTCTGAAAGATCTTCAAAATATGGGATGAAAAGGCCGTTTACCCGTTTTTATTTTTATTTTTTTGAATGATAGACAATTCCAAATTCGTTTGGGTACAACTATATTTGATCATTTTGTTCGGGACCGGGGTGTCCGACAGGGCAGTATTTTGCCTACTACTCTGTTTAGTATCAAGATCATCAGCTTGACTGCAGTTCTGAATAAATCAATTGGTGGTTCACTCTTTGTAGACGATTTCAACATATCGTGTAGTGGAAAAACTATACACGATATTGAGAGAACATTTCAACTTTGCCTAAATAGAATTCAGAAATGGTGTCTAGAAAATGGCTTCAAATTCTCCAGAGCTAAGACAAATTGTATATACTTTTGCAGAAAATATTTCCTGCACAACGATCCAGTACTTACATTAGATAGAACTGAAATCAAAGTGGTAAAAGATTCTGCGAAGATCTAAAGGCAATTTATCTGCTTTGACATACAAGCTTTCTTTAGATGATTTTCTAAACGCACCGAGGCAAAGTCTTAGTCCTTGATAGAGAATATGATTTATCTTTGCTAAGTTTGACTTGCTTGCACCATTGTAAACAATAGAACCATAATCAAGTTTGGAACGAACAAATGATCGATATAAATTGAGAAGAGTTTGCTGATCTCCCAACTTATAGCTGGCAACAAATCTACAGCTTTCGTGCATTTGGCTTTCAAGCCATTTATATGCGATTTTAGACAAATTCTTAGGCATATTGTTTGAAGAACGTCTAACATTCAAATCGCATATAAATGGCTTGAAACCCAAATGCACGAAAGCTGTAGATTTGTTTCTTCATATTTGTATACAATTGGTTTGCAAGTTAAAAATTAATTATTATCACACTCAGCATGTGTATTTTACAGCACGGTTACGAGAAACAAACAATTAATTAACAGTGGCCTTATAACGACTGGTGTACACTAAACAATTACTAAAGAATCTATGGCATCTGCGGAATCTATGTGTGGATGTCAGAGATTGTCGGAAGACAGCATAAGAATTGCTGAGAGGAGTTGGACACAACATTCGTTTGGTGTGAAGATCTGCTACTGAAAAACATGTGCTAATGTGCTAGTGAAAAACTTCGTTTGGGGTGAAAAAATGTGCTAGTGAGAAACTGGAATTACTTCCAATTATTGGTAATGTAAGAACAGGGTAGCCTGTATAGTAGTCTACGCAAGTATTGAAAGATTAATAAATATGTTATAACATCAAATAACTTTGTCTTGAGATCTTATCATTTACCACGTTATTTCTTTTATTGCAAAAATAGCATAGGAAATATGTGATGGGGGTTTTGTCCAGTGGGGGTTTTGTCCGCTGGGGGTTTTGTCCTACACGCAATGAATATAGCCCCATTTTGAGACTGAAACTAACCATTCAATAATTTATGTTGCCCCAAAGTTGAAGAAATAAATTGTGGCGTACTACAAGACAAGTTCCACTGACGGTAGTTAATGTCATGATGAGGATAATATTATAAAATATAATAATTTTAATACTTTTATAATATATAAAACGCAGTCTATTTTTAGCAGAGTTTTTGTGGAGAGGCCGACATGATTAATGCATGAAATTAGTCATGTCGGATTCGTCCGTATTTTTATAAAGTTTATCTCTATGCCAGTATAACAAACATAACCTCATTGTTTCCCTGATTGGTTGTATGTAGTATTATCAAAATGACATAATTTTACCTCACTTCGATGAATGCGAATAAATACGTCATACAAAATTTAATCTCCGAGTTCCTCCCAGTTACCTCGTAGTGCAGAACTGTGTCACATTCCCTGCCACTTTTTCATATGTATAATACCATACCGCGAATCACTGTATCAACGAATAGCTCTTCGTATTATTGACTCGCTTTCAATCGGTGTTAATATAATTCCTCACTGCATCATTTAGTGCCCCTGGCTATGTTGGAGTTGGGTGTGTGTTAGTATAAGGAGATGGGGGAGGGGGGTTTATTGATAAATATGATGTCAGGTGAGGGGGTCACTGGTAATCTTCCAGCCAAAGGAGGGGGTCACACATAATGTAGGGCCATCAGCTACATGTACCACCCCCCCCCCCCAGATAAATTTTGAGCGGTCCCTTAGTCAAATTTTACATAACGAGCTCTTGCCATCTTCACCGTGGCAGTTAACCAAACCAAAACAAGATATTTAAATGACAAAATATAAAAAGAATTTGGTTTACTGAGTGAGAAATCCAGATCACATCAGGCTTTTTGCACAGATGGTTCTGAAGATGATGAGAGAGTAGCATGTGCTACAATATCTAGTTCCAAAACTAAAACTTATCATCTACCAGTTAAAAGTTCGATATTCAATGCAGAGGCGAAAGCTCTATTATCAGCTTTAGAAGGTATTGGGTCCACTAGAAGAAAAAAAATATGTCATATTCTCACATTCACTGTCGTGCCTTCAACTGATTAAAAGTGGAAATTCAACTCATCCCACCATCTTGAAAATTCTACAATTATATGACATTAGATTTAATCAACAGATAGATATTGCGTTCTGTTGGGTGCCTAGTCACGTTGACATTAAAGGCAATACTGAAGCTGATAAAATGTTTTGGAATCCCATACATCGATTTCAGACCATCTATCTGTGCTTATGTAAGAAAGGTGTTCCACTCTTTATGGGGTACTATGGATAATAACAAACTTCACGGGTTAAAAAAAAACTGTTGGTTATACTCATCTGAACAGCCAGAAACATTTCGATCAGGCCATGCTTAGACGATGTAGGATCGGCCATAGACGATTAACTCACGAATACTTACAAAAAAAGAGCCGGTCCCAAGGTGTATTCCATGCCTTGAAGATCTCGCAAAACATGTTCTCATAGACTACATAGATTTTAAGATCGTAAGAGATAGTTTTTATCGAGCAGCTACGATGGAAGATCTTTTTAGTTGAGTGAAAGAAGATTGTGTTTTAGATTATTTGAGAGAGATCGGTTTGTTGTACAAATTTTACTCTCTGTACCTGTTTGAACGCAGTAATTTACTTAGTTGGTAATTTGAATAATTCGAATTTCGTTTGATCGTCGTTAAATATCTGAAATATTGCTGAACACGACGATAAACCTTAATTCTCTCTCCTCTCTCTCTCTCGACGAACCATTCAGAACCTAGACACCGATTTTGTGTAGAGTAACATCATCCTCAAGTAGTTGCGTCATTCCTCCTAATATGGTGATTGTATTAGCCCACTATATAGGTCAGCCAAGCAATAACGCTCTTATATGAAACATTTCAAAATTCAAATGGTTTCGAGATCAGTGACGTCTCGTGTCTATTCCTTGAACATTGAAGGGGGCCAGATATGTCAAGGGAAGTTGGATTGGTAAAATGAAGATGCTATTTTCCGTAACCGGACAAAATCACCAACAAAACTAAACAAAAAAACCCCGAACAATATGCTGCGGCACCATAAGAGTATACATAGACACAAGACCGAGGACTGTGAGAATTTCCCTTGAACTGTACCGATGATCGACAGATGTCATGACTGCAATCCTCCAAACGCTATATAGACGATCTTCTCGCTGTGGATAATCGCTATATAAATGACGCAGTGAAGGATATATATCCACCCTCACTGGATTTGAAGGAAACTACAGATAACCCTACAGGCATATCGTATTTTGACCTATATCTTTATAAAAAATGAAGCGGGCCTTCTCTCTCGTCGACTGTATGACAAAAGAGATGATTACAATTTCGACATCGTAAACTATGCATTTCTGGACAGTAATATTCCAGTGGGACCTGCTTATGGCGTATACATATCACGCCTAGTAGCATTTGCTAGATCCTGTGTTAAATGTGACGATTTCAATCAACGTCACAAATCATTGTTGCTGAAACTTAAAAACAGGGCTACACCACCAAGCGCCTCCACTCAAAGTTTCTCAAATTTGGCGACACATATCGCATGCTGATAGCAAAATACGAGCGTAGCGTGCAAGATCTATGGTGTTACGTTTCGTAACTTGTGTCTAATTCCGCTTAACCCGGGGCTAGGGGCCGTATGAACCCATGTACTTCAAGAACATCATAGTACTCATATGAACAGTCACAATCATAGCGTGACTGAGATACATCATTCTTTAGATGACGACTTTACAACGAATATTATGGATTAAGAATACTGATCAGCGATACGGATTTGATATTTTTGGAACATCATGATGTCTTGCCGGCATCATTGAAAACTGTTGACCGCTTCTCTCTTGCAGGAAACAACCCTATGTTTATGTATACTATGATTGTCTTTTTGAATTTGGTGCTGATACTGTTATATGGAATATGGAATAGGTCTTTGGATTATGGACGCGGATATTCTCTAATGGACGACGGCTGAATTATGGATGACGGACCAGACGCTTGTAATTCAGAAACGATGGACGGATGTTATGACTGCCATCTGAAATGTTTACATTCTGCAAGAGGCATTATATCATGGCAAAGCCTATGATCCCATGTTATAATATTGAAGGGCTTATGAAGTGTATTAACAATACTAGTAAAGGCTTATGAAGTGTATCAACAATACTAGTAAAGCATGTGTGTTCATGAAGTATACCATATAAATCGCATTGCATTCATTGCCCTAAATCAAGAATTAAGGCTGTAAGTGACATTAAACCTTAATTCTCTCTCTCTCTCTCTCTCTCTCTCTCTCTCTCTCTCTCTCACTGCCTAAACCATGGAGGTAGAAATAAAAGGAGACGCCGTTCCATTATCCACGACTAGCTGGTCAGCGCTCACGCCCGCTGAGTCTTTGCGTTTTGAATTACCGTCCAGCCGGGCTTCATCGCTTTGATGTTCAATGTACCATATCGCACCTGTCGTCTGTCCTGTGATTCCTTTCTGCTAAGTTCGAATATTTGAAATCTTTTCAATTATGACAATATTCGAATCAAATGGCTGTATGAGTGATTCGTACTGAGCTACGAAAAGTAGGCCATCGTTTCGCTATATGTATTGCGTTTTCCCATTTTACTTTCACATTCTCAAAGATGACAGAAAAATGCAACCGAGTTATTATCACTATAGGGAATCGGGATTTTTTTTCACGCGAGACGTAACCCCTTCGTGCAAATTTAGCAGTTCTATAACATTTGTGTCAATAACATCGAGCTAACAGTGCATTTATTACACGTTTTAACACGGTTATGTGAAAACAACATCCGTCAAACGCAGGTGTTCATTGGGAGAATCTCTTTCATAAGGCGAATGAGGGAAAGGACGTCTGCTTTCATACAAGTAACAATCGAATAAAACAAGCAGATAAATTACAAGACTAAATTTCTTTCTCAAATTTAACTGTTGTTTCCTCCGTGAAATTGATTAAGAAAGCGACACAAATAGACATATCCACGTAATTTCCACACAGCTGACAGCATCACTCCCCATTTGAGAGACCAAATAAACTCGTTCACTGACATTGGCACGATGCCAATCGAGACGGAAGCATCAGTGGACGAGTTTATTCAAGAAAGGGGAGAAAGGTTGTGAAAATTTAGAATATGTTTTCAACCTTTCGTTATAATCTTTGTTGATAATAAATTTGGGTAGTGCAATAGAATAGAAATACAGTTTTCAGAGGCGTGCTCAATGGTTATTTTACGCACGGTTAGTGTGTACCATTACACACAAACTAACTTTCTACGAAAAGTGTCTTTAAAAGGTAAAATAATGATTTCCAACAATCAGATTCCGGATAAAACAAATACCGCATACATATCGTAGTGTCCACAGTAATGGGACACAATTCTTCATCAAAACTGTCTATATGAAAAATAGTGTTTCACAGGGCGTTAAATATCACTGAATTGGAATTTTGGAGATATTTCTACGAAAGCGAGCGAAAACATTTGCAGATGAAATCGGCCAATGGGAGACAACTCCTGTTTCAACTCCCAGCTCCACCTGGTACAGACATATGCAAACGACTCATCTCATCATTAATGTGTCCTGTATATCTGCCATGTATATAAAGGTTTTGTAAGCATATTAGCGTATCATAGAGGAACACGAGCCATAGGGCTTGCCCATGTTACATCGGTTTACACAAAGCTTGATAATGCTATAGCATCAATAAATGCACTGCATGTTCTAACATAAAAAAATATACTGCATATGTTTCTCTTGAATCGGGTATCGCCATTTGCACGGACGTGGGTGTCCGGAGTCAGATCAACCGGTTGATAACCAACTTACTAACCGGGTGATCTGATCAGGAACACCTGAGCACATACAAATCCCTCTGCCAGACGGATGATTCCAGAAAAAGAATATATTTTACCGTGAATAGTTTCTTCGATCAGACCTTGATACAACTCCACAATTTTCGTCATAGTTATTACATCAATTATTCTTCGGTATTTTTATTTATTTCTGCTTAAGCCGATCCTAGAAGCCGTGTGAGCATTACACTCAACACGTGAGGGAGAAGCGAGCAGTTCGGTTAAATAAACAATCTATAATATCTTCGAAGAATATACTTTCACAACACCCAGATGTATTCAGACATGTCACGGTCACTAGGCATGACTTCAACTTCATGAATTTTCAAACTCATATTTTCATTCACCAGTTTCATGGAATAATTTTTTCCCAACAAAACATTAAATCGCGAGATTTTGACCTTTTCCGAATTTTAGTATTCCAGTTATCCATACAACCAATTAAACCATAATATGAAAAGATTCACCAGTTCATAAAAGTTCATTTCAAAATTTCGTTAATTCTTAAAAGCTAGAATTTGGTGGAATTCCGATTTTTTCAGAACATGAAATTGCAAGGCGACTAATTGAGCAACTACTTGACCTAACACTCGCATACCGAATTATGTTTTCGTCAAAAATACACGATATTCAACTTTTTTAATTGTTTGCAGATTTTGACGAAAATTTTGATTAAAATCGTATTACAAGTGATTGTGTGTGCGAAGCCTCTTTACAGAATATATGGCATGCTCTTTCAAATACACGTTAAAAAACGTTAACATGGAAGGGTATGCCTTTTCTTCTACCTGTTCAGGTCGTCCACATGAATGTTGACAATAAAACCGTGGCTGAGATACATTAAGTGACTGGTTTAATTTGAGCGGTATATAATAATAATAATAATAAAATAATTCTACTTCCCACCACCATAACATGTGTTCTCTTAATTGTTTTTTATATATGGTGATATTTTTGCTGTGTCTCTTGTTCCCGCGATTCACTCTCTGTACACAGACATTATGAGCCATATGTACATGTAGTCATTTTGATATCCATGTTTAAAGGTGAGAAATAAGCGCTTGGACTGTTGTTCTGAATAAGAATTGCATCATTTACCCCATTCTACTATGATGCTTTTCGTACATATGACGGCGACACAACTGATTAGTCTTCACCAGATGTATTAACAGAGGTATTACATCAGTTGTCTTTCGATAATTGTTACTAATTCGGCTTAAGCCGGTACTGGCCGTGTGGTCATTCCAGCCAAGGTGTGCACACGAACAGCTACAAAAAAGCGTTGCTGAAATACAGAACATCGCAATTACTCTTGCTTTTTGGGATCTCTTTGGGTAGAATATCGTCAGAATATCGACATGTGGGATCATTTGACTTCTTGTCAGAACGACGGCATTCTCCCGACCACCATGACATGTTATCTCCTGACTGAATATTATATGCATTTGGTACACGATTTGAGGACAGAAAACAAACATCCATTCACAATAAGTTAGTAATTATGTTGTAGGTTCGATATTTTCAGTCTTTCCACCGGTAGATCCGGGGAAACACTACCTCATTTTCTTTGACCACTTTTTGTCTAACTGTATGAGTGATCTTTGATCTTGAGTTTTCTTTGCCTTCAACATTCGGTCATACACGCCTGTATTCCAGTATAGAATGATCACGCTGACTTTCGCAACCGGGGAGTACTTTCCATAAGGCCCCTGAGCATTCGAAACTATACAATGTTGAAAAAGTCTAAATGTCATAAGTCATTGTCTTCAGTCTTCTTCTTGTCCTTGCTTTTGTATTCCTCAGCATTGGCTTCCCCTGAGGTTTTACTCTGTCGAACAGTATCGACAAGTCTTTTCTACCCAAAATTTCTAGTGTATGCGGTCAAGATGAGAGATCGACGTTGCAATGCGCTTAGACAGCTTCGCTATCGGACGACCCGGCTTATTATTCTTATTTATTTTCATTCTTCAGATTATGCGACGAATTTGTCGACAGCGTTTGCTGCTCTCTCTTCTGCTTTTCCTGTTATGTCTTTGTCAAAGTACAGAATTGCGTCCAAGATCTCCAATTCCATTAACAACACACTGCCGTCATGTTTCAGAACCACGTCGACTCGACCGAAGAGCAACGGTTCCTCGATCAATGTCATTACTATGTCACAGAAATTCCGTACCGACTCGGGTGGTTCTGTTCCCACTACTTCGCCTCCGTATAGGGGAAACGGCTTGAAATCTGCCGGGGAGGGGTGTTTAAGAACAACGTGGCTGTACTTTCTATCGAAATAAATCAGCCCCCATTCTCCATTCGATGTGACCTCCTCGACGAAATCTTGTACTATAACGTCCACTCTGCTCACTATTTGGTCAAAATTGTTCTGAAAATCGGAAGCTTCTTCGATTGCAACAAGATCGTGACTTGCACAGCCGACGCATGGCTTGACAACCGCTTTTTGGAAACCCTTGTTGGTCATCAGCTCCCAAAGATTAACAGTTGTTGCTTGTTGCTGATTCACGAACACGCTTGCTGGAATAGTTACGCCATTCCTCTGCAAATCGAGAAGGTATGATTTATGTAGGTTCCATTTCGTGACGTCTAGACGGTTGAAGATCTGGACACTCAAGTCCTTAAGTTTTCTCAGCCACTCATGATATTCCCGAATACGCAACACGTAATCGTGGACGGTGCGAATTACCGCCCCGTCATACTGTTCCCAGTCTACACTGGGGTCATCCCACATCTTTTTGCGTAATTCCCTCGCCCAGCCTAAGTCTCCGCCGTATAAAAAAGTCCATTGTTCTGGGAGTTGGCTTGTCACAAAAGCAACTTTCCTCATCGTTAAATTCTTCTCCATTTTCTTTCTTTAACGTTGTTAGCCTGACTGTTAGGATAAATACGCACAGACCACGGGGAGCTTCTGAGCCGTGAAAATAGCCTACATACATATTAGGTTTACTTTGACGAGATAATTGAATATGTGGCGGGTCTGTGACATTAATAAGTACAGTGTATACAATGAGACCAACCAGCTTGTCGAAGTTGATGACCTTTTGGCATTCAATAAAAGGATGGACCATAGCCGCCATGAGGACTATGCTATCTCATTACTGGATCTCATTACTGGATGACTTCGTATCTGGGCTATCTTGATATGGGGTTCGCGTACCTATCGAAAGGGTACATTAGTGGATTCGTTTAAGGGGAAAATGGCAAAATACGATCGTAGCCTGCAAGGCCAGTGGCGCTATGTTTCGTAAATTGTGTCTAATTCCATATAACCCGGGGCTAGGGGCCGTTTTGTATCTGTTGAAAGAAGGATGAGGGCAAGGACAATCTCTTCCAAAAACTTCTAGGCCCAAAGGACTTCTTCTGTGCATTTTGGTTCCTCGATAACGTATTTCTAAGTTACAATTCTATACTAGGAATCATTCGTCTGTTTATAATCTCAGACATAGAAACACGCCCCAATTGAAATTACTCGTGTACAGACATGCATGTATATTCATAAATATACAATGATAGCATTGTTTAAATCTGCCCAGGGGACATATAAACAGACTATATAGGTAGGGAGACAAAAGAACTGATTTAAGGACAGATAAATAATATGCCATAATAACATCGATAAAACTAACAAAAATAATTAAAAAATTTCGTTTTCATCATTAAGTACCCGTGCGAATAATGTTGAAATGATGCCTTAACCATAACTGACCTCCGACCCCCCCCCCCCCCCCCCAAGGCTTTATGATCGGGCGGCAAGGCATTACGATAGGGAGTTAAGGCATTACAAGCATTAAGTTTCGAGCAATAAGTGCTCATTGTATGGGATATCTAAACCCATCACAGCTACTGAGCTATTTCACCTGGGCATGGAGGCGTTAAGCTTAGCATTGATATGCATCAAGTGAACTTTTTGAGATTAATGCATGATTTCCTTGAGTAATGACATATGCGGGTTATCCAAATGGGATAAACCATGCCCAGCTGAGTGTTCTGATCGGGATGGAGAGGAGTTCCAATGAGGGACTTGCACAATAGCAACTACCCGATAAGAATCTGTGATTGCTACATCCTGTTTGCCAATTTTGGCCCAGTTAACCTCTTCCACTAATCAATAGTCCTATTGTGCAAGCCTCCCTTTGCAATGGCATATGCCCTCTGTGCTATTGTATGGCATGCCATAAGCCATCCTTTCTTTGCTGAGTTCCAATCAATATGACAGGGAGTTCCTAGGAGTTTCAACTCGGCGCACCATGCCATTGTTTGGAACGCCTTATGCCTGTTCCTAGTATGCCCCAATTTCGAGAAACTCTCTGATGTATGTTTACCACACTATATGATATGCCGCCCCATATATACATGGATATGACAGGACCGATGGGCCATCCACTCACATGGAATATTCCCCGTCCCTAATACTAGCCGCATGAACATGCGCACATCCGAAACTACCAATTCTCTACTAATCTCCGAGAACACATCCTTGTACCGGAAATTTACCTTCAATGTTCTTTTCAAGAATTGAGATTGATATGGTTCAACAATTTAAATTTTTAGGTATCATATTCAATAGCGCTTTAAACTGAACCGCTCATATTAATTATATCTGCAGCAAAGTGTCACGTAATATTGGCATTGTTAATCACATAAAGAATTCTATAAATAAAAAATTATTATATATTTTGTACTACTCGCTGATCTTTCCATACTTGTCATATGGAATTGCCTTGTGGGGTAACACTTATCCAACTCATTTGTACCCTCTATCTATCCTTCAGAAACGTGCCTTGCGTATTATAACTTTTTGAAAAAATCGTGACCATACGGAGTCATTGTTCCGGAAATTAGAAATATTAACCCTTTCTCAGTTTAACCAGTACTGCCTTCTTCGACATGTCCATACGTTCATTCAGCATTCATATCGACTTCCATTTAACTTTCAAAACTACTTTACTAGACAAGCTGCTGTTCATCAGTATCAGACAAGAACACGAAATATTAATTTATATCGGCCCTTTCACTACTCCAATCTTTCCTATTATACTTACAAGATAGCGGGACCCCGAGAATGGCCATGTATATAAAGTTTTTGTAAGCATATTATCGTATCGTAGATGAACACGAGTCATAGAATTTACCCATGTTACCCCAGTTCCCCAGTAGCCTAATGTTATAACATCAATAAATGTACTGCGTGTTCTAACATTAATAAATGTACTGCATATTCTAATACATGTGTTCCTCTTGAATCAGATACAGCCATTTGCACGGACGTGGTGTTCGAAGTCTGATCAACCGGTTGATAAACATCTGACCCACCGGGTGATCTGACAAGTAACACCTGAGCAGATACAAATCCCTCCGCCAGACGGATGATTCCAGAAAAAATAATAACTCGCGTAAGACAATATAACCAGTGTGTAATCATAATTAGCACTTGGTCGACGTTGGGCCTTAAAGACTTGTTCTGAAGAAGAAGTTACACGCCATGAATATTTTTTCCATCTTGCTGTGAATCGTTTCTTAAATCTAACCTTGATACAACTCCACAATTTTCGTCATAGATATGTTGGGGGGAGACATCTAGTGTTTGTGCTGTCTGTCTGTCTGGATGGATGTCTGGATGTCCGTCCGTCCCCTTGCCTTGTCTGCAAGATATCTTGAGAACTACTGGATGGAATTTCACCAAACTTGGATGGAAGCTTCATTGGGATAGCCCCCTCATTTGGTTAGGTTTTGGTGTGTGTGCGTGCATTCATCCGTGTCCGGTGTCCGTCCGTCCGTCCATCTACATGTACATGTATATACAGGCCTTGTCTGCAACATATCTTGAGAACTACTGGACGGAATTTCACCAAACTTGGATGAAAGCTTCAGTGGGATAGCCCCCTCATTTGATTAGGTTTTGGTGTGTGTGCGTGCATTCAACCGTGTCCGGTGTCCGTTCGTCCGTCCATCTACTTGTACATGTATATACAGGCCTTATCTGCAAGATATCTTGAGAACTACCGGACGGAATTTAACCAAACTTGGATGGAAGCTTCATTGAGATAGCCCCCTCATTTGATTAGGTTTTGGTGTGTGTGCATGCGTTCATCCGTGTCCGGTGTCCGTCCGTGCGTCCATCTACTTGTACATGTATATACAGGCCTTGTCTGCAAGATATCTTGAGAACTACTGGATGGAATTTCACTAAACTTGAATGGAAGCTTTATTGGGGTAGCCCCCGCATTTGATCAGGTTTTGGTGTATGTGTGCATGCATCCATCCGTGTCCGGTGTCCGTTCATCTACTTGTACATGTATATACAGGCCTTGTCTGCGAGATATCTTGAGAACTACTGGGTGGAATTTCACCAAACTTGGATGGAAACTTCATTGGGGTAGCCCCCTCATTTGATCAGGTGTTGGTGTATGTGTGCATGCATTCATCCGTGTCCGGTGTCCGTCCGTCCGTTCATCTACTTGTACATGTATATACAGGCCTTGTCTGCAAGATATCTGGAGTTCTACTTCACGGAAGCCCTCTCATCTGATTAGGTTTTGTTTTGTGTGTGTGCGTTCGTTCATGTTCGGTGTCCGTCCGTCTGTCCATGTACTTGTACATGTATATGTATATGTATATACAGACCCTTTCTGCAAGATATCTGAAGAACTACTGGACAGAATTTCACCAAATTTGGATGGAAGGTTCATAGGGATAGCCCCCTCATTTGATTGTGTTTGGGTGTGTGTGTGCATTTATCCATGTCCATCGTCCGTCCATCCATCTAATTGTTCATGTATATACAGACCTTGTCTGCAAGATATCTGGGGAACTACTTGACGGAATTTCACCAAACTTGGATGGAAGCTCCATAGGGATAGCCCCTCGTCTGATTGGGTCTTGGTGTGTGTGTGTGTGTGCGAGCGTTCGTTCGTGTCCACCCGTCCGTCCATCTACTTGTACATGTATTCGCCAAACTTGGGTGGAAGCTTCATTGCAATGGGCTCATCTGATTAGGTTTCGGTATGCACGCATGCGTTCGTCTGGGTATGCTGTCTGTCTGCCTGTCCATCTACTTATACATGTATAGAGAGGCCTTGTCTGTAAGATATCTGGAGAACTACTTGACGAAATTTCCCAGAACTTGGCTGGAAGCTTCATCTTGATGCCCTCGGTGAACTGGAATCTTTATTGGAATGGCCTCCGCATCTTATGTTTTGGTGTGCGTGCGTGTTTGGTGTTCATCCGTCTGTCTACTTGTACATGTATAGACAAGCCTTGTCTGTAAAATTGAAGAACTACTGGATGGAATTTCCCCGAACTTGGATGGCATCGTGATGGCCTCTTCATCTGACTAGGTTTTGGTTTGTTTGCGTGCATCCATCCATCCAGCAAGAACATCCAGAATCAGAATACTCGACCCTAGACCACACCAGACACGCTACCCCTTAGATGTCACCGAACTGACGCCTCAACACAGAATATGATCCTTTGACTTTCACGCAATATAGAACGTAGACCTGCCGTTCTGTACCCCAATACACACTCCAAGCAATTGTTACAGGCACAGATTTCTGGCAGGACCCACCCTGTTCCCAAGGGCGTCATTAGGGAAGTCGCCTCCAAGAATCCTGAAGACGCCCTGGCTCTTTCAGATTTTTTCTGGACGGCTTTGTGCGTACTGTGGGGTACCAAGACAAAGGAATCATCCACGCGATTATAACACATATTTATCAGTATAATAACCAATAGCAGACTTAACGACTTGTACATAGCGACTCTTCTCTACTAGTATTTATATTTCCTCATTGTTATTGTTATTCATTATTTAATTATTCATTTTAATATCTAGCGCTGCAAAAGATCTTAAATTAACGAAGAAATGTACCGTGAAATTTAAATAAAACACTGAGTTGATGGACCGCGAAATCCGTATGTGAAGCGGCCCTTAAACTACAATTTCAATCAAAAACGGGATACTATCCTTACAATGGGACGGATGATATGAGTCGTATCTAAGGTACATTTTTGTTGGTTGGTCGGCTTAACGAATAATTCACTTTCTATAGATCCCTCCACGATGCTAAGGGTCGTGTCCAGAAAATTAAGCCTACTGTTGCTGTATTCAAAGTGAATTCTAGTTCACTTGGATACATACGGTTCAAAGAATCCATAAAGGTTTCGAAAGCCTGTTTACCGTGGCTCCATCAACCCTAAACATCGTCAACATACCTGAACCAAACTTTACGGCGGATGACAAACTCGTTTTCCATCCTATTTTCTACTTCGCCCATCCCTAAACAAGCATAGGCTGGGGACATTTTAGGCCCAATGCAGGTACCATGAACCTTGCTGTATATGCTGGAATTGAATTCAAAGCGATTGTATTCCAAACAAATATTTACACACTCCACAAGATTATCAGACGAGGGCTGAAGGTTCTCAGGCGGTCTAGCATCCAGAGCTCTCATAATGCCCTGGATACCCAAATGTTGAGGCATGCTGGGGTACATAGCCTTAACGTCAATAGAAAACATAACTGTTTCTTGAGGAAACGGGCCGTTGTTGTTTATCTCTCGATTTTTTATTTCGTATGTACATGTATGATTTTAGGTTTTGCATTGGTGGGTTGATATAACAGTCAACAATGGCGGACAGTTTCTCAATGACTGAACCATTGCCTAAGATAACTGTTCGAATAGGTACATTCCACTTCTCAGCTAGATTGGGCTTGTGTGTTTTTGGTGGGGTATAAAACCGCGAGACTTTGGGGGTATCCGGGATGAGAAAAGAAGCTGTCATTTTATTGATATCTCCTTCTGATGTCATCTTCTTCACAATGTTCTGAATACGCTTAACATGTCCATTGGTAGGATCGGCAGCCTCTGATCTGTAGAATTTAGTATTTTTCGGGCTTTACAGATTAGCCTTTTGTGTTAGTGCCGTCATTTTTATCTGACGATGATACAGCTCACCAATCCCCAGTGTACGAGTTGTCACAGCGACACAGCTCGCCAATTACCAATATACGAGTTGTCAGAGCATTTCCATCATAGCTCTGTAGATTTGTATCTAATACCGCTGATGTCGGTGCTATGGGTCGTGTGGTCATGTCATCCAAGATGCCACATGAACAGGTACAATAAAAGCCTACCTGAGATGCAACACTTATCAAGAAGACTATACTGTGAAGTCATGTGTCTCTGTCAGTATGTTCGGCACCACTTCCCACTTCCTTTATATGCGTTGTAATTTTTATCTGTACATGGGGAGATTCTGCTTGTGGACGTTTCGACCACAAGGCCCCCCCCCCCCCGTACAGACTTTTTGGTATTTGATATATGTTGGCATTGTAGGAAATTGATGCTGGATCGACATTGGGCCTTACAGACTAGTCTTTTGTGTTGATGCCGTCATTTTCATCTGACGACGATACAGCTCACCAATCTCCAGTGTACGGGATGTCACAGCGACACAGCTCACCAATTACCAATATACGAGTTGTCAGAGCATTTCCATCATAGCTCTGTAGATTTGTATCTAATACCGATGATGCCGGTGCTAGTGGCCGTGTGATCATGTCATCCAAGTCGCCACATGAACAGATACAATGAAAGAGTACCTGAGATAAAACACATATCACGAATCGCTAAATTCTTGGTATGTGCTTTAGAATAGGTTTGCCAGAAGACTATAGATGGCTTATGAACCTTCGTAAAAGTTGCAGTGCCAGTGCCATGTTTGCCATCAACTCTGTATCGTCTTTCAATGAAGTCCTACGTAAAGCTGTTTTTTCATTTAAATGTCGTATCATACAGAGTGACAATAATTTACTGTATACAATACGTGAATCTGACATGGAAGTTTATTCCGATTTGTACTCCAAATGGAACTCTCTATTGTACGTAAATGCCTGTAAATAATGAGTACTTGTATATATATTTATATATACAACTGACTTTCCCCCTTCCCCCACTTCTCTTCTTCTTTAATTGTATTGTACGATATGGATGTTTTCTCGTCTGGAATAAAATCATATTATTATTATTATTATTATTATACTGTCAAGTCATGTGACTCTGTTAGTATGTCGGCACCTCTTCCCACTTCCCTTATATGCGTTGTAATTTTTACCTGTATATGGCGAGAATCTGCTTGTGGACGTCCCCGAGGCCCATCCCCTGTACAGACCTTTTGTTTTTTGATATATGTTGGCATTGTGGGAAGTTGATGCTTGGTCGACATCGGAGCTATTCTAAAATTAAGCCTACTGTTGCTGTATTCAAAGTGAATACTTGGATACATACGGTTCAAAGAATCCATAAAGGTTTCGAAAGCCTGTTTACCGTGGTCCCATGAACTCCAATGGACATAGGTATTCCAATGGGTACTAATTGTGCACCCCTATTGACTGACCTATATCTGTCCTCTTATGAATATGACTATATGCAGGCGCTTTCTAAAACCGATCCATTCAAAGCCCGTTCCTTCTCATTCACCAAATAATAATCGCTATATAAATGATGCAGTGAAGGATATATATTCACCTTTACTGGATTTGAAGGAAACTACAGATAACCCTACAGGCATATCATATTTAGACCTATATCTCTACAAAAATGAAGCGGGCCTTCTCTCTCGTCGACTGTATGACAAAAGAGATGATTACAATTTCGACATCGTAAACTATCCCTTCTGGACAGTAATATTCCAGTGGGATCTGCATATGGCGTATACATATCACGCCTAGTAGCATTTGCTAGATCCTGTGTTAAATGTGACGATTTTAATCAACGTCACAAAACATTGTTGCAGAAACTTATAAAACAGGCTACACCA
>JAVTVY010016440.1:0-63360 GCA_036873755.1 Hanleya hanleyi | reverse complement strand
ACAATGGAAGGGATCGCAGGGTCGTTGGTTGAATTTAGCCGGTGACGTCATCGTCGGACGTTCTGGGTGATAGGTGGATCATACGTGATCGCATTGGGCCATGCGGGATGTCATATGAAGTTCTCGTGATGTAGAGTGAGACTGGGTGGTGATTTTGTCCTGTCACACCATTCTGCGCAGGCACAGTCGGACAGTAATATACACTTTTTCCATAACCTCTGCTGTTTTGTGCGGGTACATGCTAACTCAATGCATATGTAAGGTCACGAAATCCATCGCCCTATATAAACTTCACGCAAGTCCGGGATTGAGGGTGTGGTATATACATTGAGTTTATTCATATCCAGAAAACTACGATTTCCATAAAAACCCTTTTTGACATAAAGGAAAAGAAAGGAAATAAGAAATAACATTCATTAATATATACAATTAAATATATAATACAATAGTATTTACAATCGAACAAGAACACAAGAAATTGAAGTCAAGTACTGTTCAGGCAAACACCATGAAGAATGTACTTCCTTGTAAATTAACCTGAATTTGGAATTTTATCCAAAACACAAAGAAACTGTTTTACCCATATGAAATGTTAATCTCGTTGAATAAGAAAAGGCGAAATAGATGTAAAATATAACCATTTAAATTCCGAATGAATTTAATATAATCTATCTCTTTAGATAAATCTCTCTTTAGTTTGACAGAATCAAATTTAACTGCAAAGGGAATGATAATCTACATGTACAGGCACATATAATATTAACCATGTATGCATTCTCACCCTGCATGTTAAATCAGTGGGTGGCACTCAACAAGGTCCAGTTGATCATCCCCAGATAAATGAATCATCCATGGCCTAGTGGAATGTAAATCAAAGATTTACTGTAGGCCTTTATTTACACTGATAAGTTTCTGGTGAGCATATCTAGAGTAGGGGTCGTCAATGTTTAGACTCCCAGTATTCCGTAACTGATATCCCAAACATTCATGTCAGGGTTAGCAATAAATTTTGAAGTGGAATGCCAGAGGCTAGAGAAAGGACAGACATGTGTACAAGGCTGCTCATTGCAGAGACAAAAGAATGCTGGTCTCATACAAAGCAATCAGGATGTGTAACCTCTGAAAATTATGAAACTTATTTCACACATTGTTAAAATAACAAAATGTGAATATCCTAGACACTATGTTATATAGCAATTACCAAATTTAAATACCATTTTACTTGTCTGAACTAAAATGATCTAGAGCTACTAGCATTTCTATAACTACATGTAGTAAACTTCAAACTACTTAGTATATAATGTGTCTATAACTATGCAATTACATAAACACTGAATATACTGAATTATTCAGAGAACAAAAATTCTCATTATCCAATGAACATTAGTATGAATTTGGAAGATTTCCAAATCAATAATCCAATAAAATGTGATAAAAACATCATCAAACTGGTGTAATATGTTTGATTAACTCTCAGATAACTGAAATCAAACTCAAACAAAATTATCTGAACATTAAAGAAAACGCTATTGAGAATTCAATCTTCCTACCAATATTTCATAATAGTTATGCCTCTGTGTTGGAAAAATGTCTCAAACAAAAAGGCTATAAAACTAACTTTAACAATGCAAATAATATCAAAACAAGTTACAACAAACATCAAACATCAAACTTGTATTAAAGTATTTGAGCATTTCAGAAGTAAATGAACTCACCATGGCCATGAACAGGAATTTGATCAAAAACCAGCTCCCAGCAACTCTCAGGGAAAAGACCGCATGACTATAAAATACATGATTTCTCCAGGATCCTCAAGTCAATCTATGTCTCCTCTCCCAGGGAATGGTCAGTTAACCCCCAGATTGGTGTCCCATCACTCCTCCTACACCTACGCGAAAGGATATAATCCCCAGTTCCTAGAGTAAGGAAATCTCTGTGGAAACGGCCCGACGCGAAATGAAATGGGTTCCAGTATATGGAGTACATAACAAGTATATATCACTCCATAATCAATGGAAGATGGCACCAAAAACTATTGTGAAAATATTAAATAATTTTCACAAATTAAGAGTTTCTGAATATCACTACTCCCAGACCACAATCCTGATACCAGAGCCAGATGCCTGCACTCAGATCACCCCTGGTGGGTAGATAAAGAGTGGGTGGCTACTTTATGATCTGGAAAGTAGACAGACTGACCAAATCCATGTGCTGTTATCTCCCTGGTTAAATACATATCATGTATACTACAGTGTCTATTGAGCATACAGTATTAAGCCCATGCTTTAAAGTACTGTATCTCTGTAGCAAGAGATTTTACCCTGTTACAATTGCCCTCACTTTAAGTCGGCGTCCACGACGACTTCTCAATAATTCCTTTGCCCTGCAAGGATGGCTTGCGCCAGCAATGCCTGACTCTTTATCAGATCGGCTAACATAGCCTGGCTCAACATCGGATCAGGAGAAGTGTTATTCTCCTGCAGTTGAACGGTACTTTGGGGCAGATGTTGTGGGTTCCGATGTTGTCCTGCAGTACTACGTAAAGTACGACGTAATGGTGGACAATCATCGTTAACAGGCTCATCGATCACAGCTTCAGGTTCAACTGATACATCATCAGTTCCTGTGCCTGTGGCATCCTGCTCAGGTGGTCTGGATTCATCAAACCTAACCACTGTGGGTTGATGGATATTCATTTCTTCGGGAATCATGTCCCTGATCGTACCAGATGTTGGTGAGGAGTTGAGAGTTTGGGTGACCCCTTCTAGGTCAAGTTCATCCTCTTCCTCATCAACATCACACTCAGATGGGGACTCCTGTACATCCACAACCGGTGAAGCATCAGTTAAAGATGCATCAGATATCGCCATTTCTGGGGCTGCTTGACACAATGCTCCAGTGTCCAACATCTCTTTTCGGTGAATGGTCTTTGGCGGACCATCACCTATCAAAGGCTCCACCCTGTAGACATTATTGAGGGGGTCGATACGTGAAACTACACGGTAAGGAGTAGAATCCCATTTATCTTGGATCTTGTTTCGACCTCTGGGTTTGTGATTTCTGAGAAAAACTCTACCACCTACAGGGATATTGAAATCCTTGGCTTTCATGTTACATCGTTGGTTACGTTGAAGAGCCTCTTTCTCTCCCTTCGTACCGGCAATATCCATGGCTTCCCTCATTTTGTTGTAGTGAAGGGTAATCCATTCCTTCACATCTCCATCATAGTCACTATTCTCTGGTTCATCCAACAGAAGCTGGTCGATAGGCAGCCTAGGCTCCCTCCCAAAGAACAGATAATAGGGAGAGTAGCCCGTAGACGAATGAGGAGTGGCGTTATAGGCATACAGTAACTCGGGTAGAAACTTGGGCCATTGTCGTTTTTGTTTTACCTCGAGAGTCCTCAGGAGATTGTGCATGGTGCGGTTGAATCGTTCAACCAGGCCATTGCCTTGGGGATGGTAGGGTGTAGTACGACTCTTTTGTACCCCATACATTTTGCACAACTCCTGAATCACCTCAGACTCAAAGTTTCTTCCCTGGTCACTGTGGATTCGTTTTGGTATGCCATATCTGACAAACCACTCCTTGACCAAAGTGTTAGCGACGGTGATGGCTTTCTGATCCTTGGTGGGAACTGCCTGGGTGAACTTAGTGAATACGTCGGTCAGCACCAAAACATTCTCACGTCCATCAGAGGGCCTCTCCAATAACGTGTAGTCTATAGCCAGCACCTCCAAGGGTTTCTTGGCTAGGAGACTACCCATTTTGGGACGGACTTGTGGTTGAGACTTGGCGACGACACAGCGCTCACAGGCTTTACAATATTGTTCCACCTCGGTAACCATCCCTGGCCAGAAAAATCTCTTCTGGACCATAGCAAGAGTACGTTCAGTTCCTTGGTGACCCAAGTCATCATGAAGACTACGCATCACTGCTGCCCGCAGTGAGGTGGGAAGGATGAGTTGCAACAGAGTTACTCCTTTGTCGAGTACCCTACGGTGTAACACACCATCTTTACACACTATGTCATGCCGATGACGTAACAGAACCTTAACTGCTTTTGGTTCTCTTGTATATTCAGATTTTGTGGGCTGTTTGCCCTGCACAAAATATGAATTGAACCGGCGAATATGATCATCTTGCTGTTGGAGTTTGAGAATTTCTGCTTTAGAATATGAAGGTAAAGTCCCCGATGCCGAAAAGGCAGGTGAAACCTTTTTCGACCGGGTCTGCACTTCCTCCACAGAGACAGACAAATGGGCCTCCTCCACAGAAACTTCAACCATACAGTCTTGAATCTGTTTCCGTAGTCTCTCGGGAACGAGTGTACCACCAACCATCTCGTCGAGTTGAGAGTGTACTTTTCTGCTCAAGGCATCAGCATTCCCGTTACTCCGTCCAGATCGATATATGATGTTGAAATCGAACTGAGCCAACTGCGCTGCCCAACGCATTTCCGTGGCTCCTAGCTTAGCAGTGTTCAAGTATGACAAAGGATTATTGTCAGTGAAAACTGTAAACTTTGAACCGATGAGATAATCCCTGAACTTGTCAGTCACAGCCCATTTGAGCGCTAATAATTCCAGCTTCATAGAGCTATAATTAGAATCATTCCTCTCAGCTGGTCGGAGACCACGACTCGCATATGCGATGACGCGTATGCTGCCATCATCATTCTTTTGAGAAAGAACGGCACCGAGGCCTGCGAAACTGGCATCTGTCTCCACTATGAATGGCTGTTTAAAGTCAGGGTAGCCCAGTAATGGGCTAGAAATTAGTTTTGATTTCAACATTTCAAATGCATGTTGACAGGCATTATCCCATTTTTCTGGAAAGGGTCTTTTATCCTCGCTTGGATTCTTCGGCTTCCGAGTGCCTTTCTTCTTGTGGCTTCCTCCAAGGAGTGCATGAAGTGGAGCTTCTGTTTGAGCGAAACCCTTCATGAACCTCCTATAATAGCTCGTGAGACCTAAAAAGGAGCGGAGTTCAGTCTCGGTAGCAGGGATTTTCCAATCACGTACGGCTGACACCTTACTAGGGTCAGTCGACACGCCAGCTTCAGATACGACGTGGCCCAAGTAGTGAACCTCTCGCTTGAAAAGATGACACTTTTGAGGTTTCATCTTCAAGCCAAATTCAGCCAGACGTCAAAATACGAACTCTAGACGTTGGAGAGTTTCTTCAAACGTTTTTCCAAACACAAGAATGTCATCCAGATAGATTATCAGAGACTGAAAATTCTGATCACCTAGACAGGCTTGCATAAGTCGAGAAAACGTGGCAGGTGCATTGCATAATCCCATTGGCATACGAGTGTATTCGTACAAAGCTGCTGATCCAGCGCGGAAAGCAGTTTTCGGGATATCTTGTTTATCGATAGCACACTGCAAAAAGCCATGTGCTAAATCGATTGAACAGAAATACTTTGCACCATCTAGAGCCTCAAGTGCCTCTTCTACCCGTGGCAATGGATGGGCATCTTTCACGGTTTTCGCATTAAGGAGACGGAAATCACCACAAACACGAATCTGACCATTGGATTTGCGAACCACTACCATAGCTGAAGCATAGGGGGAGGTACTGGGTCGAATGACACCAGAACCAAGCTGAGTTTCAAGGTACTCTTTGACCTCTTCCCATTGGTTAGGGGGAACCCTACGATAAGGTACCTTGAACGGTCTGTCATCTGTTGTTTCAATACGATGTGTAACCTTATCGCAAAATCCTATATCATGATCACCTCGGCTAAAAAGATGATCATATTTTTGGACGAGTTTTTCCAGTTTGCTTTTCTGCTCAGGACACAAATCATCACCTATGTCTAGCAAAGGCATTACAGGTTCCTTGTGGTCAGATTGCTCTGGGCCAGTAGTCACCTCTTCCATGTAGGTGGTATGTGGGGAGGATAACACCTCTCCAGTGGACAACTGGGCTAAACGGGCACGTGGTTTGAGATATACGTCCTCTTGGCTAAAATTAGCAACTTCGAGAGGAAGTGTCCCATTACACACGGAGACCCATTTAGTCCCGACCTTTATTCCACGAGGGAGCCTGGTGTCCTCGACCTGTAATCTTTCCACAAGGGCGTGATAAAGATTACAGCCTTGCACATTCCGTGCGGTGCCAGATACAATCTGTGTCGAACCAGCAGGTATCAGTACTGGCTTGTCTCCTGACAAGCGTACATAGCCAATATGGCCTTCCGGGTTGCTCGATACCTGAGCCGAGGATACCGTCGCCTCGCCATACAAAGCTAAGGCTTTGCACCAGCTATTTCCGCCTGGTTCCTGGGAAAGGGTTTCAAGGAAATTGGGACCCAAATTTGATCTCATTGTAGACCAAACGGCACGTAAAATGTTGCTCCCAATTACCCCTGGCAGTTTTGCCTTCCTTTCCGCTGTTGGCGAAGTGACCGGATCCTTGACAACTAGGATGCCCATTCCTGGCATCGTCCTCCCAAAGATGGAAATGTCCACCGAGATGTACCCGCAGTAGGGAATGGTCAAACCATTTGCTGCCGAGACAGTCATGAAAGCAGAGATGTCTACCAACTCGAGCCCCTCTTTGCAGAGATGCTGCCTATAGAAGGATTCAGTTATTGTAGACACCTCGGCACCTGTGTCGAGTAGGCAGTTGACAGCCATACCACAAATATTCACGACCGCCGTCGGACACTTCCCCACTACGTTGTTCCATATAGAGCCCACATCAAAACCTAGATCGCCCACTGTCTGGCTCTCGACAGTGGGCTGCTCTAGTTTTCCGCACTATCGTGAGACTGCTTTTTCTCAAGAAAGTTCTTGAATTTAATGCAGTTCCGCTTTAAATGCCCTGGTTTTTCGCAGAAATAACATTTGAAGTCCGAGCTTTTCCTCTCTTCCCGCCTGGGATATTGTCCCGATTTGGCATAAGATTTGCCATCTTTACCTCGCTGTCCAGAGGTGATTGAATGTACGAGAACTTGCAACTGCTGCTGCTGAGTTTTTGAATGTTCTCGTAAGATCTCTTCCTGCCTCTGGAGCATCATCTGAATGGGGTCTGGTGACCTCCGCGGGACCTGGGGATCGGCATATTCAGCTAAGTCAACATTGACTTGCCGAGCATATGTGGATTTCGGCTTAGGCTTCTCGGTCCCCTTTTTCGTCCATTCAATGGACCAGTCCCGCATCTTGAAGAAGGTTTCCGTGCCTCTTTCAAGTAAGAAGCGATGGAGTTCCCTCTTCAAGTCGGAACTGTTGACCCCCTCGGCAAATTGTGATTTCAAGGTCTCCTCCCGATCAGCCTGGAACCGGGGATCAGCTTTCTCAAGGAGACGGTGAAGGCGGAGCAGCTCGTGAGAATACTCCAGCAACGTCTCCTCAGATCTTTGTTGCCTCTGAAAAAAGATTTGACGGCGCTGGTGCAAACTACCATGATCAAAAACGGCGCGAAGGATAGCGAATACCTCTTCGACAGACTCTAAACTTTCCCGGCCATCAATTTCAGCGCGTGCCGCACCAGACAAGCGGTCGCGAACATATCGCAATGCCTGGATTGGGGATTGGGGACGGACCTTAAGATAGGACTCGATATCAGAGATCCATTCTTCAAGTAGGGGAGAGTTAGGGGCACCGGTCTTACCTGTGAACCTAGGGATATTCTTATCCTGGGAGACATAAATTACTTTAGGCTCCTGGGATTGTCCACCACGGAGAGTGTCATTGGCAGATTGGAGTTGGTTATTGGTTGTCTTTACTCCCTGAAGTTCAAGCTGAAGTTCCTTCACTTTATTGTGAAGATCAACCAATTCCTGTTCAGCCATTTTGAATCACCTACCAATGATCACTGCAAACAAATATCAAATCATATTTCTAAAAAAGAAACGAAAGAAACAAAAGGATTGAATATTTGGTTCAGTTACTCTACCAAAGATTTGATTTTTTTTTTTCTATTATTACCATCAGTTCAATTAACAGTTCAAATCTGTTTCTTGGCATTCCAAGACCACGAACAGTCTCTGAAAGTTTATACAGTCACCACAATCATATGTGCGCAGACTTGGTCTTGTTGATGATAGTCGTCGATCATCTCTAGTTCTGCAGTAGGCGAGCATCCACATATCTGAGGCTTCCATGACCACCTTGGTTGGTTCACCATCTCTTCAACTATAGCAGGGGTTTTGCTCTGGTTTAGGCCCAAACCTGTATTTGCCTAAAGGGCCTTTGTGGATAATTATTCATGAAAACACAACACCTCAATCCCACTTCTGACACCAAAATGTAAGGTCACGAAATCCATCGCCCTATATAAACTTCACGCAAGTCCGGGATTGAGGGTGTGGTATATACATTGAGTTTATTCATATCCAGAAAACTACGATTTCCATAAAAAACCCTTTTTGACATAAAGGAAAAGAAAGGAAATAAGAAATAACATTCATTAATATATACAATTAAATATATAATACAATAGTATTTACAATCGAACAAGAACACAAGAAATTGAAGTCAAGTACTGTTCAGGCAAACACCATGAAGAATGTACTTCCTTGTAAATTAACCTGAATTTGGAATTTTATCCAAAACACAAAGAAACTGTTTTACCCATATGAAATGTTAATCTCGTTTAATAAGAAAAGGCGAAATAGATGTAAAATATAACCATTTAAATTCCGAATGAATTTAATATAATCTATCTCTTTAGATAAATCTCTCTTTAGTTTGACAGAATCAAATTTAACTGCAAAGGGAATGATAATCTACATGTACAGGCACATATAATATTAACCATGTATGCATTCTCACCCTGCATGTTAAATCAGTGGGTGGCACTCAACAAGGTCCAGTTGATCATCCCCAGATAAATGAATCATCCATGGTCTAGTGGAATGTAAATCAAAGATTTACTGTAGGCCTTTATTTACACTGATAAGTTTCTGGTGAGCATATCTAGAGTAGGGGTCGTCAATGTTTAGACTCCCAGTATTCCGTAACTGATATCCCAAACATTCATGTCAGGGTTAGCAATAAATTTTGAAGTGGAATGCCAGAGGCTAGAGAAAGGACAGACATGTGTACAAGGCTGCTCATTGCAGAGACAAAAGAATGCTGGTCTCATACAAAGCAATCAGGATGTGTAACCTCTGAAAATTATGAAACTTATTTCACACATTGTTAAAATAACAAAATGTGAATATCCTAGACACTATGTTATATAGCAATTACCAAATTTAAATACCATTTTACTTGTCTGAACTAAAATGATCTAGAGCTACTAGCATTTCTATAACTACATGTAGTAAACTTCAAACTACTTAGTATATAATGTGTCTATAACTATGCAATTACATAAACACTGAATATACTGAATTATTCAGAGAACAAAAATTCTCATTATCCAATGAACATTAGTATGAATTTGGAAGATTTCCAAATCAATAATCCAATAAAATGTGATAAAAACATCATCAAACTGGTGTAATATGTTTGATTAACTCTCAGATAACTGAAATCAAACTCAAACAAAATTATCTGAACATTAAAGAAAACGCTATTGAGAATTCAATCTTCCTACCAATATTTCATAATAGTTATGCCTCTGTGTTGGAAAAATGTCTCAAACAAAAAGGCTATAAAATTAACTTTAACAATGCAAATAATATCAAAACAAGTTACAACAAACATCAAACTTGTATTAAAGTATTTGAGCATTTCAGAAGTAAATGAACTCACCATGGCCATGAACAGGAATTTGATCAAAAACCAGCTCCCAGCAACTCTCAGGGAAAAGACCCCATGACTATAAAATACATGATTTCTCCAGGATCCTCGAGTCAATCTATGTCTCCTCTCCCAGGGAATGGTCAGTTAACCCCCAGATTGGTGCCCCATCACCCCTCCTACACCTACGGAAATCTCTGTGGAAACGGCCCGACGCGAAATGAAATGGGTTCCAGTATATGGAGTACATAACAAGTATATATCACTCCATAATCAATGGAAGATGGCACCAAAAACTATTGTGAAAATATTAAATAATTTTCACAAATTAAGAGTTTCTGAATATCACTACTCCCAGACCACAATCCTGATACCAGAGCCAGATGCCTGCACTCAGATCACCCCTGGTGGGTAGATAAAGAGTGGGTGGCTACTTTATGATCTGGAAAGTAGACAGACTGACCAAATCCATGTGCTGTTATCTCCCTGGTTAAATACATATCATGTATACTACAGTGTCTATTGAGCATACAGTATTAAGCCCATGCTTTAAAGTACTGTATCTCTGTAGCAAGAGATTTTACCCTGTTACAATTGCCCCCACTTTAAGTCGGCGTCCACGACGACTTCTCAATAATTCCTTTGCCCTGCAAGGATGGCTTGCGCCAGCAATGCCTGACTCTTTATCAGATCGGCTAACATAGCCTGGCTCAACATCGGATCAGGAGAAGTGTTATTCTCCTGCAGTTGAACGGTACTTTGGGGCAGATGCTGTGGGTTCCGATGTTGTCCTGCAGTACTACGTAAAGTACGACGTAATGGTGGACAATCATCGTTAACAGGCTCATCGATCACAGCTTCAGGTTCAACTGATACATCATCAGTTCCTGTGCCTGTGGCATCCTGCTCAGGTGGTCTGGATTCATCAAACCTAACCACTGTGGGTTGATGGATATTCATTTCTTCGGGAATCATGTCCCTGATCGTACCAGATGTTGGTGAGGAGTTGAGAGTTTGCGTGACCCCTTCTAGGTCAAGTTCATCCTCTTCCTCATCAACATCACACTCAGATGGGGACTCCTGTACATCCACAACCGGTGAAGCATCAGTTAAAGATGCATCAGATATCGCCATTTCTGGGGCTGCTTGACACAATGCTCCAGTGTCCAACATCTCTTTTCGGTGAATGGTCTTTGGCGGACCATCACCTATCAAAGGCTCCACCCTGTAGACATTATTGAGGGGGTCGATACGTGAAACTACACGGTAAGGAGTAGAATCCCATTTATCTTGGATCTTGTTTCGACCTCTGGGTTTGTGGTTTCTGAGAAAAACTCTACCACCTACAGGGATATTGAAATCCTTGGCTTTCATGTTACATCGTTGGTTACGTTGAAGAGCCTCTTTCTCTCCCTTCGTACCGGCAATATCCATGGCTTCCCTCATTTTGTTGTAGTGAAGGGTAATCCATTCCTTCACATCTCCATCATAGTCACTATTCTCTGGTTCATCCAACAGAAGCTGGTCGATAGGCAGCCTAGGCTCCCTCCCAAAGAACAGATAATAGGGAGAGTAGCCCGTAGACGAATGAGGAGTGGCGTTATAGGCATACAGTAACTCGGGTAGAAACTTGGGCCATTGTCGTTTTTGTTTTACCTCGAGAGTCCTCAGGAGATTGTGCATGGTGCGGTTGAATCGTTCAACCAAGCCATTGCCTTGGGGATGGTAGGGTGTAGTACGACTCTTTTGTACCCCATACATTTTGCACAACTCCTGAATCACCTCAGAAATCAAAGTTTCTTCCCTGGTCACTGTGGATTCGTTTTGGTATGCCATATCTGACAAACCACTCCTTGACCAAAGTGTTAGCGACGGTGATGGCTTTCTGATCCTTGGTGGGAACTGCCTGGGTGAACTTAGTGAATACGTCGGTCAGCACCAAAACATTCTCACGTCCATCAGAAGGCCTCTCCAATAACGTGTAGTCTATAGCCAGCACCTCCAAGGGTTTCTTGGCTAGGAGACTACCCATTTTGGGACGGACTTGTGGTTGAGACTTGGCGACGACACAGCGCTCACAGGCTTTGGCCAATATTGTTCCACCTCGGTAACCATCCCTGGCCAGAAAAATTCTTCTGACCATAGCAAGAGTACGTTCAGTTCCTTGCGACCCAAGTCATCATGAAGATTACGCATCACTGCTGCCCGCAGTGAGGTGGGAAGGATGAGTTGCAACAGAGTTACTCCCTTGTCGAGTACTCCTACGGTGTAACACACCATCTTTTTACACACTATGCCTATGCCGATGACGTAACAGAACCTTAACCGCTTTTGGTTCTCTTGTATATTCAGATTTTGTGGGCTGTTTGCCCTGCACAAAATATGAATTGAACCGGCGAATATGATCATCCTGCTGTTGGAGTTTGAGAATTTCTGCTTGAGAATATGAGGGTAGAGTCCCCTATGCCGAAAAGGCAGGTGAAACCTTTTTCGACCGGGTCTGCACTTCCTCCACAGAGACAGACAAATGGGCCTCCTCCACAGAAACTTCAACCATACAGTCTTGAATCTGTTTCCGTAGTCTCTCGGGAACGAGTGTGCCACCAACCATCTCGTCGAGTTGAGAGTGTACTTTTCTGCTCAAGGCATCAGCATTCCCGTTACTCCGTCCAGATCGATATATGATGTTGAAATCGAACTGAGCCAACTGCGCTGCCCAACGCATTTCCGTGGCTCCTAGCTTAGCAGTGTTCAAGTATGACAAAGGATTATTGTCAGTGAAAACTGTAAACTTTGAACCGATGAGATAATCCCTGAACTTGTCAGTCACAGCCCATTTGAGCGCTAATAATTCCAGCTTCATAGAGCTATAATTAGAATCATTCCTCTCAGCTGGGCGGAGACCACGACTCGCATATGCGATGACGCGTATGCTGCCATCATCATTCTTTTGAGAAAGAACGGCACCGAGGCCTGCGAAACTGGCATCTGTCTCCACTATGAATGGCTGTTTAAAGTCAGGGTAGCCCAGTAATTGGATAGAAATTAGTTTTGATTTCAACATTTCAAATGCATGTTGACAGGCATCATCCCATTTTTCTGGAAAGGGTCTTTTATCCTCGCTTGGATTCTTCGGCTTCCGAGTGCCTTTCTTCTTGTGGCTTCCTCCAAGGAGTGCATGAAGTGGAGCTGCTGTTTGAGCGAAACCCTTCATGAACCTCCTATAATAGCTTGTGAGACCTAAAAAGGAGCGGAGTTCAGTCTCGGTAGCAGGGATTTTCCAATCACGTACGGCTGACACCTTACTAGGGCCAGTCGACACGCCAGCTTCAGATACGACGTGGCCCAAGTAGTGAACCTCTCGCTTGAAAAGATGACACTTTTGAGGTTTCATCTTCAAGCCAAATTCAGCCAGATGTGAAAATACGAACTCTAGACGTTGGAGAGTTTCTTCAAACGTTTTTCCAAACACAAGAATGTCATCCAGATAGATTATCAGAGACTGAAAATTCTGATCACCTAGACAGGCTTGCATAAGTCGAGAAAACGTGGCAGGTGCATTGCATAATCCCATTGGCATACGAGTGTATTCGTACAAAGCTGCTGATCCAGCGCGGAAAGCAGTTTTCGGGATATCTTGTTTATCGATAGCACACTGCAAAAAGCCATGTGCTAAATCGATTGAACAGAAATACTTTGCACCATCTAGAGCCTCAAGTGCCTCTTCTACCCGTGGCAATGGATGGGCATCTTTCACGGTTTTCGCATTAAGGAGACGGAAATCACCACAAACACGAATCTGACCATTGGATTTGCGAACCACTACCATAGCTGAAGCATAGGGGGAGGTACTGGGTCGAATGACACCAGAACCAAGCTGAGTTTCAAGGTACTCTTTGACCTCTTCCCATTGGTTAGGGGGAACCCTACGATAAGGTACCTTGAACGGTCTGTCATCTGTTGTTTCAATACGATGTGTAACCTTATCGCAAAATCCTATATCATGATCACCTCGGCTAAAAAGATGATCATATTTTTGGACGAGTTTTTCCAGTTTGCTTTTCTGCTCAGGACACAAATCATCACCTATGTCTAGCAAAGGCATTACAGGTTCCTTGTGGTCAGATTGCTCTGGGCCAGTAGTCACCTCTTCCATGTAGGTGGTATGTGGGGAGGATAACACCTCTCCAGTGGACAACTGGGCTAAACGGGCACGTGGTTTGAGATATACGTCCTCTTGGCTAAAATTAGCAACTTCGAGAGGAAGTGTCCCATTACACACGGAGACCCATTTAGTCCCGACCTTTATTCCACGAGGGAGCCTGGTGTCCTCGACCTGTAATCTTTCCACAAGGGCGTGATAAAGATTACAGCCTTGCACATTCCGTGCGGTGCCAGATACAATCTGTGTCGAACCAGCAGGTATCAGTACTGGCTTGTCTCCTGACAAGCGTACATAGCCAATATGGCCTTCCGGGTTGCTCGATACCTGAGCCGAGGATACCGTCGCCTCGCCATACAAAGCTAAGGCTTTGCACCAGCTATTTCCGCCTGGTTCCTGGGAAAGGGTTTCAAGGAAATTGGGACCCAAATTTGATCTCATTGTAGACCAAACGGCACGTAAAATGTTGCTCCCAATTACCCCTGGCAGTTTTGCCTTCCTTTCCGCTGTTGGCGAAGTGACCGGATCCTTGACAACTAGGATGCCCATTCCTGGCATCGTCCTCCCAAAGATGGAAATGTCCACCGAGATGTACCCGCAGTAGGGAATGGTCAAACCATTTGCTGCCGAGACAGTCATGAAAGCAGAGATGTCTACCAACTCGAGCCCCTCTTTGCAGAGATGCTGCCTATAGAAGGATTCAGTTATTGTAGACACCTCGGCACCTGTGTCGAGTAGGCAGTTGACAGCCATACCACAAATATTCACGACCGCCGTCGGACACTTCCCCACTACGTTGTTCCATATAGAGCCCACATCAAAACCTAGATCGCCCACTGTCTGGCTCTCGACAGTGGGCTGCTCTAGTTTTCCGCACTATCGTGAGACTGCTTTTTCTCAAGAAAGTTCTTGAATTTAATGCAGTTCCGCTTTAAATGCCCTGGTTTTTCGCAGAAATAACATTTGAAGTCCGAGCTTTTCCTCTCTTCCCGCCTGGGATATTGTCCCGATTTGGCATAAGATTTGCCATCTTTACCTCGCTGTCCAGAGGTGATTGAATGTACGAGAACTTGCAACTGCTGCTGCTGAGTTTTTGAATGTTCTCGTAAGATCTCTTCCTGCCTCTGGAGCATCATCTGAATGGGGTCTGGTGACCTCCGCGGGACCTGGGGATCGGCATATTCAGCTAAGTCAACATTGACTTGCCGAGCATATGTGGATTTCGGCTTAGGCTTCTCGGTCCCCTTTTTCGTCCATTCAATGGACCAGTCCCGCATCTTGAAGAAGGTTTCCGTGCCTCTTTCAAGTAAGAAGCGATGGAGTTCCCTCTTCAAGTCGGAACTGTTGACCCCCTCGGCAAATTGTGATTTCAAGGTCTCCTCCCGATCAGCCTGGAACCGGGGATCAGCTTTCTCAAGGAGACGGTGAAGGCGGAGCAGCTCGTGAGAATACTCCAGCAACGTCTCCTCAGATCTTTGTTGCCTCTGAAAAAAGATTTGACGGCGCTGGTGCAAACTACCATGATCAAAAACGGCGCGAAGGATAGCGAATACCTCTTCGACAGACTCTAAACTTTCCCGGCCATCAATTTCAGCGCGTGCCGCACCAGACAAGCGGTCGCGAACATATCGCAATGCCTGGATTGGGGATTGGGGACGGACCTTAAGATAGGACTCGATATCAGAGATCCATTCTTCAAGTAGGGGAGAGTTAGGGGCACCGGTCTTACCTGTGAACCTAGGGATATTCTTATCCTGGGAGACATAAATTACTTTAGGCTCCTGGGATTGTCCACCACGGAGAGTGTCATTGGCAGATTGGAGTTGGTTATTGGTTGTCTTTACTCCCTGAAGTTCAAGCTGAAGTTCCTTCACTTTATTGTGAAGATCAACCAATTCCTGTTCAGCCATTTTGAATCACCTACCAATGATCACTGCAAACAAATATCAAATCATATTTCTAAAAAAGAAACGAAAGAAACAAAAGGATTGAATATTTGGTTCAGTTACTCTACCAAAGATTTGATTTTTTTTTTTCTATTATTACCATCAGTTCAATTAACAGTTCAAATCTGTTTCTTGGCATTCCAAGACCACGAACAGTCTCTGAAAGTTTATACAGTCACCACAATCATATGTGCGCAGACTTGGTCTTGTTGATGATAGTCGTCGATCATCTCTAGTTCTGCAGTAGGCGAGCATCCACATATCTGAGGCTTCCATGACCACCTTGGTTGGTTCACCATCTCTTCAACTATAGCAGGGGTTTTGCTCTGGTTTAGGCCCAAACCTGTATTTGCCTAAAGGGCCTTTGTGGATAATTATTCATGAAAACACAACACCTCAATCCCACTTCTGACACCAAAATGTAAGGTCACGAAATCCATCGCCCTATATAAACTTCACGCAAGTCCGGGATTGAGGGTGTGGTATATACATTGAGTTTATTCATATCCAGAAAACTACGATTTCCATAAAAACCCTTTTTGACATAAAGGAAAAGAAAGGAAATAAGAAATAACATTCATTAATATATACAATTAAATATATAATACAATAGTATTTACAATCGAACAAGAACACAAGAAATTGAAGTCAAGTACTGTTCAGGCAAACACCATGAAGAATGTACTTCCTTGTAAATTAACCTGAATTTGGAATTTTATCCAAAACACAAAGAAACTGTTTTACCCATATGAAATGTTAATCTCGTTGAATAAGAAAAGGCGAAATAGATGTAAAATATAACCATTTAAATTCCGAATGAATTTAATATAATCTATCTCTTTAGATAAATCTCTCTTTAGTTTGACAGAATCAAATTTAACTGCAAAGGGAATGATAATCTACATGTACAGGCACATATAATATTAACCATGTATGCATTCTCACCCTGCATGTTAAATCAGTGGGTGGCACTCAACAAGGTCCAGTTGATCATCCCCAGATAAATGAATCATCCATGGCCTAGTGGAATGTAAATCAAAGATTTACTGTAGGCCTTTATTTACACTGATAAGTTTCTGGTGAGCATATCTAGAGTAGGGGTCGTCAATGTTTAGACTCCCAGTATTCCGTAACTGATATCCCAAACATTCATGTCAGGGTTAGCAATAAATTTTGAAGTGGAATGCCAGAGGCTAGAGAAAGGACAGACATGTGTACAAGGCTGCTCATTGCAGAGACAAAAGAATGCTGGTCTCATACAAAGCAATCAGGATGTGTAACCTCTGAAAATTATGAAACTTATTTCACACATTGTTAAAATAACAAAATGTGAATATCCTAGACACTATGTTATATAGCAATTACCAAATTTAAATACCATTTTACTTGTCTGAACTAAAATGATCTAGAGCTACTAGCATTTCTATAACTACATGTAGTAAACTTCAAACTACTTAGTATATAATGTGTCTATAACTATGCAATTACATAAACACTGAATATACTGAATTATTCAGAGAACAAAAATTCTCATTATCCAATGAACATTAGTATGAATTTGGAAGATTTCCAAATCAATAATCCAATAAAATGTGATAAAAACATCATCAAACTGGTGTAATATGTTTGATTAACTCTCAGATAACTGAAATCAAACTCAAACAAAATTATCTGAACATTAAAGAAAACGCTATTGAGAATTCAATCTTCCTACCAATATTTCATAATAGTTATGCCTCTGTGTTGGAAAAATGTCTCAAACAAAAAGGCTATAAAACTAACTTTAACAATGCAAATAATATCAAAACAAGTTACAACAAACATCAAACATCAAACTTGTATTAAAGTATTTGAGCATTTCAGAAGTAAATGAACTCACCATGGCCATGAACAGGAATTTGATCAAAAACCAGCTCCCAGCAACTCTCAGGGAAAAGACCGCATGACTATAAAATACATGATTTCTCCAGGATCCTCAAGTCAATCTCTGTCTCCTCTCCCAGGGAATGGTCAGTTAACCCCCAGATTGGTGCCCCATCACCCCTCCTACACCTACGCGAAAGGATATAATCCCCAGTTCCTAGAGTAAGGAAATCTCTGTGGAAACGGCCCGACGCGAAATGAAATGGGTTCCAGTATATGGAGTACATAACAAGTATATATCACTCCATAATCAATGGAAGATGGCACCAAAAACTATTGTGAAAATATTAAATAATTTTCACAAATTAGAGTTTCTGAATATCACTACTCCCAGACCACAATCCTGATACCAGAGCCAGATGCCTGCACTCAGATCACCCCTGGTGGGTAGATAAAGAGTGGGTGGCTACTTTATGATCTGGAAAGTAGACAGACTGACCAAATCCATGTGCTGTTATCTCCCTGGTTAAATACATATCATGTATACTACAGTGTCTATTGAGCATACAGTATTAAGCCCATGCTTTAAAGTACTGTATCTCTGTAGCAAGAGATTTTACCCTGTTACACACAGATATGATTCCATCCATCTGTAGGCTCCATTATCCAGTTTATAGAGTTTAAGGGGACATGCTACTTGACCATATGCTGAATCTCCGGTTCTGTTAGACCTAGTACCATGAGATTTTGTACAGGTGCAGGGATGGATAAAATATGATTGTATGCAAATTTTCAGGGTGGTCACGTGACTACAACACCAGCAGCGCCACCTGGCCATTTTCAATAAACGTCACGAGTAAAAATCGTTTGACCTGCGTTTTTATTTTTATTGCACAAAACATTTATATTTTACATTACTGAGTGTGTATGCACATTATTAGAACATTTTTATATGGTATTATGGTGATAATCATTGATTTACACAAACACAAATTTGATAATACTTTTCACTGAAAAAAAAATGCCACAAAAGGTTCTCAGATAACAGCCACATAACGTAATTTCCCACTGAAAACCATATAATAATGTGTGTCTATATCGTAGGAATATTCCCTGAATTTTTCTTGAAGATCCATAAATAAATAGAGGCAAATGGGCCATAAACATTTGCTAGTCAAATGGTTGGGTGTACGGCATCAAAGTGGCGCTCTGGAGCATAAAAACTGTAGTTTTATTCGGTTTCTACAGCCATGAGTCCTTTCTACTATTTCCTTGACAACTTGGCTCGTTCCAACGATACAAAAATTGTGAAAAGGCATGATTTATTGTTTCTTTCACGCTTCAAACAGTTCAAGCCATCGAACATCCGCCAATCCGCTCTGAGCCATTGCTAAGGAAGTGACCGAGCGCGCATCTCCAGACACTCCAATTGACGTCACTCGGCAAGCTCCGCTGTCCTCCGAAGTGATATGGCCAGAGTTAGATACAGCCGGTGTCACAGCGTCCTTAAAAAGGACACAACTATAAAATCAAATGACCATTTTACCACAAAATCAAATGACTTTATTTAGAAAACTCATAGATTAAAGTGAATATCAGGGGCAAAAGGCACAGTAGTTTGTGTAAAACACCCACAGGGTTCTCCATTTCTTTGGGAACACCTGTACAATCATATCCAAACAGGTGTATGTGGTTGTTAACTGCCGAGCGCAGCGAGGCGTTTAAAAATTAGGCCGGGGGCGGCCCCCAGCCGCCAGAAACCCTAGATGCTCTGTGGTGCAATCTGAGCCATTTTGGGGCATTTTGGGATGAAAATTCTAAGTTCCTAGCACAGGGTATTTTTATATAGCATTCAGCAATTAAGCTACCCCATCCCAGTCACCCCCCATTTAGCCCATGAAGCCAGATTCCTATCAAGCTTACATAACAATATCAAACAGGTGGATTAAGAAAAATCAACACTAAGTAAGAACTTGGTAGATTTTGAAGTGGAAGCTAAACAAATAGGCTTATGCTGTGTGAAGAAATTTGACCTGGCCTAAACTGTTCTGAAATTTGAACTGAACATCATGCCAAATCTACATAAAATCTTTTTTTTTGAGGGGGGTATCTTTATGCTCAAAATTGTATCAGGATAATTGCAAAAATAGGTTCATTTAAAGTTTATTTCCGTGTTGACAATTAATTGTCACTTAATATGCCGTCATTGGCTTTAACGGGTGAATTTGACGACCCCGTTGTCGTTTGACGTTGTTGTTGTAACTGGCACTGCATCAAAATGTTCGACAGTCACATTTTGAGTCGCCGTCATTAATATTCGGCGGCACTGTACTGACAGCATCGCCATCCCCATCAAAAGATCATCTTTTATTTCGTTTGAAGGCTTCGCACAAACTCAGTTGTCGACGTTTCATTTCGAAAATTCCCCCTCAACCCCGTACAGTCATTCTGTCGACGACTGAAACCAGAAGCGGCGCGTCCCAATGTACGACACTTCTGATTGGCTCATCTATTGTATTCAACCAATCAACAGGATTATAACATCGCCGGAACCGGAAACAGGCCATGCAGTGTATAGATTCCGTTACCGTAAGGTTAGAAGAAGTTTGACTTTTTCCTTTTCCTTTTATGATTTTTTTTTCTCATATTCTACCCCAAGCATGACGAAAATTAAACGCACGAAGTCGGATTACATTACATATTGCTTGCATTACAACCAAATTGAACTATTAGCTTTATTTTTTTCCCCCGAGATATGTCAAAACACCCGGCGGCACTACCTCCAACAGGTGTACGTATACCGCCGGCCGCCGGCTCTTATTATGGAGAACCCTGTGAGTGAAGAACACAAACTGACAATGTTTGGCATGTTCAACACCATTTGAGTGGTATTAGCCATTTTGCAAAATTAGTTTTTTCAAATAACGACAAAGCTATTTTCAAACAAGGACTTTGGCGAAAATCCTGCATCTAACCCTGTTATGGTAATGAGCTTTCGCCATAAAAGGATGTTTCCGAGACCCCGAGCCGTATGATAATGAACTTCTGCCATATATGGATGTTTCCGTAAGAGTTCTACGGTATTTTCTCTCGGGAATACACCGGATTGAGGCGGAGAATGCCGATCTAACCCAAATTCAAGTTACAGCTTGGAACTTCCGCTTTCCAACGATGTACGGCAACAACAACAACACCAAAGATAAAAGGCTGTTGTCAATGACCAAAACTTGCCGTTTTCATCGGTTTTTGGCGAATAATGGCAGAGAAATTTTAACAACATGAATAATTAAGTATTAATTAAACTATTTTCAATGATCTTGTCAGTCAATAAATTTATTTATGTGAAATTTGGGCACATTATGGACATAAAAAATACAAAATCTCATTTTCCATTTTTAGCTCATCTGGGCCGAAGGCCCGATGGGCTTATGTCATGGCCTGACTGTCCGTCGTCCGTCGTCTGTCGTGCGTCGTCCGTTGTGCGTCGTCCGTTGTGCGTAAACATCTTCTTCTCTGAAACCGCTTGGCCGATTAAGCTGAAACTTGGCATGCATGTTCCCCCCAATGAGTACACCAGAATTTGTTCATGCCGTGTCGATACGATTTTAAATATGGCCGCCATTGCGGCCATCTTGAATTTGCCATTGAAACATTGTTATCGCGATTTCTCAGGAACTACTGCATACATGTAGATCTTTCTCAAATTTGGTACACAGGTTCCCCTTGGGGTCTAGTTGTGCAAGATACCTGTTGTGGTCTGATTCACAAATCCAATATGGCCACTAGGCGGCCATCTTGGATTTCCCCATGAAACATTGTTATTGCAATTTCTCAGGAACTACTTTGTGGATCTTCCTCAAATTTGGTAAACAGGTTCCCCTTGGGGTCTACTTGTGCAAGATACCTTTTCTGCTCTGATTCGAATATCCAATATGGCCACCAGGCAGCCATCTTGGATTTCCCTATGAAACTTCGTTATCGTGATTTATGAGGAAGTACTGCATGGATCTTTCTCAAATTTGATACACAGGTTTCCCTTAGTGTCTAGTTGTGCAAGATACTTTTGTGGTCTGATTCAGAAATCCAATATGGCCACCAGGCGGCCATCTTGGATTTCGAGATGAAACATTGTCATCTCGATTTCTCAGGAAGTACTGCATGGGTCTTTCTCAAATTTGGTACAGAGGTTCCCCTTGGGGTCTAGTTGTGCAAGATACAATTTGTGGTCTGATTGAAAATCCAATATGGCCACAAGGCGGCCATCTTGAATTTGCCAGTGAAATCTTGTCATCATTATTTTTCGTTAACTACTGCATGGATCTTTCTCAAATTTGGTACACAGGTTCCTCTTGGGGGTCTAGTTGTGCAAGATACCTTTTCTGCTCGGATTCGAACATCCAATATGGCCACCAGGCGGCCATCTTGGATTTCCCTATGAAACTTCGTTATCGTGATTTATCAGGAAGCATGGATCTTTCTCAAATTTGATACACAGGTTCCCCTTGGGGTCTAGTTGCACAAGATACAATTTGCGGTCTGATTGAAAAATCCAATATGACCACCAGGCGGCCATCTTGGATTTCCAGATGAAACATTATCGCGATTTCTCAGGAACTACTGCATGGATCGTTCTCAAATTTGGTACAGAGGTTCCCCTTGGTAGGGAGTTCAGTAAAAATTTCAGTTTTCATTAATCACATACAGACTAGGATTTCTGAAATCTGGTTCAGACAAGGAATATTTTGCTACAAAAATTACGAAAATTGGACCATTATAACTCATTCTCCGACTGACTGAAGTCTCGGAAACATGACCGTCCATGCCCTTCTGGCCTATATGTATAACATTACGGAATTACTAGCAAATGGTACCCTTTTGAGAGTGTTTTTCAGTCAATATTTATCATAATCTACTTTAAATTCCAAACCGCTGACAGTAGAGCGATAAAATTTCGACCACATCTCCAGACAATAAAGACGAATAATCTATATTATTTACGACTGCTATACTCGCATATAAAACTCAATAATTTGCATAAATTTGCATAATTAATTAGACAAAGTTGACTAATTTTCATTAGAAACCCTCGGGAAACTTAATAAAACACATACAAACCATTTCAGTGTGAATTGTAGTTTGCATATTTTGTTTGTAGATAAGTAACTCCGAAAATGTAGAAAAGGGGGAGATAACTCAACACCGGGAGCAATTTTCAAGATGGCCGCCATACAAAATGGCCGCCAATCATTCTCTTTAAACTTAATCATATTGGGTATCAAATCGAAGCCCTTGAAGAGCACAGTACAGCCATAGTGGTTGTGAGAAAAAGTAAAACATATTAAGGGAGTATTCAAGTATTATGTAGGCAAAAAATGTGAAAATGATGGAAAAAGTACTGACGTGCTGACCGAGTTAAATGACAATGTTCACTGTATGAAAACCATCCACACATACCGATGTCATACTTAATACTTGAGTAATCCCCATCATACATGGACTGATGGTTAGCCTGACTAATCATAGATCTGCATGATAAATTGACTGAGCGAGTTATTAAAATAGTGCCAAATTCGGCAATAAATTATAAAACTACATGAACATGATTAAGCCACATTTTATTTGACAAAAGAAATTTGACAAAAGGATGCTGAAGACCAAGAAGCGAGAAAACTTGAGGCAGGCAGTGCTTGTATGACAAGGGAGTAGTGGGATTTAACGTCGTTTTCAACCTTGTTTCAGTCATATCACGGCGGTGCCTTCATGTGCCAGAACGCGAGAGTGCTCCCAATGTGCCTACTTGTACCAGAACGCGAGAGTCCTCACAGTTCCTATTACCCAGGACACTGATCAGCCGAGCCAGTACAGAATCCGGTCACCCATCCAAGTATTGACCGAGGTTAACATTACTTAACCTCGCCTCGGTGATCTGACGAGAACCAGTGTGTCCAACGACAAGCTTGGATCAGCGTCAATATATTTGAACACCAGATGAAGAAAGACGAATGATGGGACCGTTTCAATTATTGATGAATCTACAATAAATATAAAGCAAAATAAAATGGATGTGTTTTGTTATTGATGTGAATGAACATCCTCACCCAGAAACTGATTAATACAGCATTAAAACAGTTATTTGAAAATCAATAGATGTAGAGGGAAAAGACATTTGATTGACATTCAATTGTAAACCATATTATCCAGTTACGAAATTGGTTTATTTCTAGTTGACATCTATGTAACCTATGTCCATATCCAAGGTAATACAGCATAAAGAAATCACACACAAATTAATATAGACTATAACTGAAAATCACACAAATTAATATAGCCTATAACTGAAAATTTATTCTGTCAGAATTAAATCAATGTCAGAGAATAGAGTTAACGAAACATTTAAAAAAGATAGCCTGGCTGTTCTGTCTGACGACTTGCTTCCCATGTATTTTTCATAGAGACGATCGTCATTTCTCTCCATTATTTTTGAAACCAGAGCAGATTACTAAAGTGAAAATTACTCAAATATCCAAGGAACATCAACGAAATGATCGTGAAGAATTCAATGGAGATTTCCAGTTTGAACCGCGAAAGGTATTGAGGTCACACACGTCGGCAGATGGCTAATTGAACCTTCAACTTTAAGAATATATATTCAGATTAGCGAAATATTACCTTGCGAGTCGCATATGAGCCACATCCTCAATAAGCTGAAAGCTCCAACCCCCAGATACCTCCAGATAAACTTCTTTGACTGAGTTTGCCGCCATCCAGATAATTAATAATATTCTGCAACCTTGCACAAATGAAAGGTATCTGCAAATAAAAGTTTGCAATTAAAACATCAAGATGCGAACAAAACTTGCCGGAGTGGTAAAAACCTTTTTCCATTCCAGGGGCAGGAAGTGCATTAAAAAGTAAAAGCTGCACATCCATGTTTGAGAAACTTCACCCCCTCCCCTCACCATCCCAGCCATGCTTCTATCCCCCCCCCATTTCACCTCCACTTCAGCCCCTCCTGTCCCCTCCCCTCCCTTCATTTCCTAATACCCTAATTTGGGCACACCCTCAATTCGGCGCAGCAAATTGTTCTTTAGGCAGAGAAACTCGGCCAAATTAGTAAAAAAAAATCAAAATTCTCCCAATTATGGCAAAATTGGTAGGCTTTGAATAAAATATGACACTTATTTATAAGAAATCTCTACGAACATTAATTCTCAATGCAAGGAAAATATTTTTTAAAAAAAAAATTTTATTTTTTTTTTTTGCTCTCTAATTTGGGTGCATCCTAATTTGGTCCCAACATTTAACTTTGTTTTCAAGGGAGTAATCTGAAGCCCGGACCTGATGCATCCTTTTCACTCCCCCCCCCTCCCTCCACCCCATCTATTACTCCTGATCAAGTTACTTGTTAACAAAGTGTTACAACTAGAATATTAACTCATAAATTAACAGTAGTCCAAAATTTTGAAGACAAGTTTGATCTGCAATGATTTAAACAAAAAATAAAATAGTATTATATGCTGGCTGTTTATTCTCTTAAATTCAGCTGGATTATTATTTTCAAGCAGTTCCCGTGGCCTTTATAGAAAAAACAAATACAAGTGAAGTGAAAATTCAAAGTTAAAAAGTATTGAAAAAAACAGTCCATGAACATAATAGCAAAGCTATTACAAGGGGAGACTACCAATGGACAGATCAGCCGTATATCGATATGCGCATGCGCAATGTGATGTCAACGTCCAGCGCTTCCTGTTTCCACGCTGTTTCATTTTGTTAACTCACACCCGCCGCCAGTGTTAACTTTTCACTGATATTTACACCATAAAATACTGACGACTGTGTGATAATTACTGCTCAAATGGCGTTTTATATGACAAAGCTACTGATATTCGACACTAGATGAAACAGAACGCTGATAATTACAACGATCAGACCGCGAAAGCGGACAGTCGACAAAGGTCGGCAAATCACTGGAAGGCCGCCATATTGAGTCGGATCGGAATGGGACCAGACTGCACCAACCAAAAATATCAAGCATTTTACATTGGACTCCCGTTAAATAACTGAACAACATCGATACGAATCAATAGCTAAGACATTCGACATTTGATATGAAAGATTGGAATCGACAATACTTACCGTTTTCAGCAAAAAATGCGCCGAAATATCGCGACACTCTTGGAAAATTTGATCGTTACGGGGGTGTGCAAAAAATGACGTCATCCAATTCGATATTCTAAAAATAGAGGGCATTCCCCGTCGAATGATGGGTCACTCGACGAACTCGTGTCCGTCAATCCAGTGTAAAACTACAAGTGAAAGTCGCATATCTTCCCAAACACGAGTACCGCGAACGCTGCATATAGGAAAACGCTAGCAGTTAGAAACATCGACTTTATATTAAACCTTTCAACAAGTACATTTTCTTGGGCAATTACTTGTCATTTTTTTTTTATTCTTCATCCCAGTTATATCATATTTATTTTGCTCTGAGCAACAAAACCATTAGTTACAATTTAGTACTCATCATTTTCAATACTTTTTTATGTGTTCGCCAGCTACGGCGGCGGCCATATTGGATTTCACTGAACTCCCTACCCTTGGGGTCTAGTTGCGCAAGATAAAATTTGTAGTCTGATTGAAAAATCCAATATGGCCACCAGGCGGCCATCTTGGATTTCCAGATGAAACATTGTTATCGTGATTTCTCAGGAACTACTGCATGGATCTTTCTCAAATTTGGTACAGAGGTTGCCCTTGGGGTCTAGCTGTGCAGGATACCATATATGATCTGATTGAAAAATCCAATATGGCCACCAGGTGGCCATCTTGGATTTCCCCATGAAATTTTGTTATCGTGAATTCTTAGGATATTACTGCATGGATGTTGATACACAGGTTCCCCTTGTGATCATCCAGTTGTGCAAGATACCTTTTTTTGGTTCATTTCGAAAATCCAATATTGCCGCATCTTGAATTTCCCATGAAACTTTATCATAAAATCTCAGGAAATAACTGCATGGATCATTTTATAGTGTTCAGGGGGGACAATACAAGTTAGAAACTCATCTATTGCAGTTCTTTAGTAAAAATTTCTCACAGCTACTTTCTGCAGTTACAGACAGATGACCTACAGTGCAGTGGCACTATCTTTTACACAGGGGTTTTTCTAGACACTTTTTTCATCGTGGTAACCACGATGAAAAACAATTACAAATTGAGTTTTTGCAAAATTTTGTAAATTGAGTTTTATTGCCGAAAATTGAGTTTTCTAAAATTTTGAGAATTTACGCGCCGAAGGCGCGCGAAAAATTGAGTTTCTACGAAATAAATTGAGTTTCTGAGTAATCTAAACTGAGTTTCGTCGTCTGTTATCCCGTCCCCCTCCCCCAAAACCCCCGCGAGAAAGAAAAAAAAAACGTGTGACCAGCCACGCCACTCGAGTCGAGATAAGCACTCAGGATTTGTAACTGATGTGCAGACAGATAACTTGTGTACCTTTATTATTCAATCGTATAGCTCCGATAAGGACGTCTGGTCTTGAACTGTTCTCATTTCAGTCGTATAGGTCCGATAAAGACATTGTCCTGAACGTTTCTCATTTCAAAGCAAATTGTTCGGCCACGTTTTCGACGATCGAACTAGTCCGCCATTTTGATATTTCAAAGTTACGTCCCCTCTTTTTAGTCCACTCGGGAACCACTGCTGTCATACTGCTGTGGCTTATGAGTCTGGTCTCCGAGACACGCTGTCCGTCAATCTCCGGAACCAAGACAACGGGCAAGCATTTTCTCTCTCATTTAACATTTCACTTGGATGCGTGTGACGTTGAAAGACGTTTCCCCAGAAACAAGAAACGAACAAAACAGACATTCCCCAAAATACAGCTGATGTACCATTTGGGAATAAATACACAAAGTGAGCAATGCAGATTGGTGTAAAAACAAAAGATCCACACTCTCTCCTGCGCAACTGGGGATCTACATGCGGGGGCATATGCTATAACATACAAAAATATACGTTTTTATGAATAATTTTATTTCTGCCCGATGGAAATTTCTGAAACCCCAGTATGTTTTGTAAACAAGTCCCACACCACATACTACAAAATAGGGTGCATATTGAGTTTAATTTGCAATTTTTGGCCATTTATCTGCATTTACCAAGCAGCATTGGATTTTTTTCGTGAAATCCACAAAACTTCACAACCACCATTGTTTTATTTTTTACGTCTCTTATTAACATTTTTATTGCCATTTATTTCTTCATTTCTTTCCTGTCACTTACAAATACCCAGACACTTACAATACTCAACCACCAACTTTGTCAAGGATTGGTTAACTCATGGAAATGGACAAGGGACAATTTTTATTTCTTGACTATAAGTATAGATTTTTTAAACTAAAGTAAGCTATTTGTAGGGAAAATATTTTCACCTTTGACCTATCACAATCCAGAGCTAAAGTACTCTCCCCCACCCCCAAAATAATCGACCAAATAGAACTTCCCGAGATAACTTGGATTTTAAAACTCTCTTGTTTTATTCGCGCTCATTTTTTAATTAAATGAAGCTATCTCTGAGGGAAGTATTTCTACTTAACATCTTTAGCCAAAATATAATCGGCCAATCACAGTTGGATAGCAAACAAACTTGTATGCAGCTATGTATGACACGCAACTTTGCTTGATGAGCTTCATAACATTACTGACATGTTCATTCACGATGAAAAATTGTCGCGAATTTATTTATTGTAAGTGTCCTACTAAAAAGATAAAAAAATTGAGTTTCCAGACTGCATGCGATGAAAAACCCGAAAAAATTGAGTTTTGTTGTTTATTTTGCGCGCCATAGGCGCGCCGAAAAATTGAGTTTTTCATCTTTTTGAAATTGAGTTATATAAAGGAAAAGTGTCTAAAATAACCCCTGTTTACATCTTCGCAGACAGATGGGGGTATGTCTTGGTTAGGCCATACCTCACCAGAGATTACTTTCATTGGAAAAATGTCCTGTTACATCTCATTGCCATCGTAACAACCCAGTCGCACATATTTCGTACTCGACATGTCTCCCCCTGGTGCATATACCCACAAAATATTGGAATCGTAGGTTAAAACTGTCCAATGTACTGTCCGGACACGAAGTGGACAGACGGACGAACGACTGCAATCACATAATAAAAATTGGTTCTGGTTATTGCTTATACAGCTTACTGACAATCACACATTATATTTTGGTATAATTGCCTTTATTCCATAACCTTCAATTACAATCATGAATTTGCAGCTTGACCTCCTGGAAATCGACTATGTTGCCATTTTGTTCAGGGGAGACAACGCAAGTTAGAAACTCATCTATTGCAGTTCTTCAGTAAAAATTTCTCGCAGCCACTTTCTCCAGTTATAGCCAGATGAGCGCTACAGTGCCGTGGCACTATCTTTTTATTGATCAGCCCCGATATATGTCAACGCGCGTCTCTCCTTAAGCTTTTCTAGCAGAATTTCATGATTCACTGTGTCAAAGGCCTTTTTCAAGTCCAACTTTGCACAACTTACTAGGTGCCCTTTGTCAACTGATTTTAACCAACTCTCAGTCATCTTTGTCAGTGCTGTTTGACAGGAGTGTTTGCAACGGAAGCCAGACTGCCCTTGGCACAGTATAAATCACGAGTTGTCAGAAAACCATAGAGACTATCATGAACATGTCGTTCAAATTGAGTTTTGATATAGAGCATAAGATAGAAATGGGACGATAATTATGAGCACATTCAGGATCATCAGATTTGAAGATTGGTACAATTTTTGCACTTTTCCATTCTTCTGGGAATTGTCCTGTTTTTGTACTGAGGTTTAGGATAATTGACAAAGCTTCAGCTATAATAGGAGCTGCTATACGCAGAAATCTAGGACTGATCAGGTCTGGGCCTGTACTCTTCTTAATATCTAAATTGTTCAAGTGTTCCCACAGATATTTCAGGGATTGAGAAAAGCACATGCTCTGGGATCTTACTGTTGATATGTTGTCTAAGTTTACTGGTGTTTGGTAGGTTTTGATTGGTTGTAGGGGAGTTGCTTGGTTGATGGTTACAGTTAGATGTAAGTGTGGCAGAAATGTCAGTGAAGTGTTTATTTAAGTGATTAGCAATGTCTACTCTGTCTGTGAGATAATCTCCATCTACCTTTAATCTATTAGGGCCAGTATGCTTTTCTCCTGCTTTAATTTCACGGAGAACTTCCAAATGTTTTGGGGTTTATCTTGATTTTGTTCCACCAGACTTTCCATATGTGATTTCTTAGCTTAATTTATGCAGAAGACAGTTTGATTTATTGCGCCATTTTTTGTAATAATTTCTCAGTTTTCTGGCCTTTTGTACCTCATCATCTTTCAACCAATCAGGGAGAAGTAAAATCACGAAGAAATTATTGACTATTGTTGTTGTTGTTGTTGTCGTCTCATCGGAGGATCATGCGCGCTACAAACACCACCATAACGACAATATACATTCTTCATACAGTAGTTAGTGTTGATTTGTAATGGCAAGTTATATGCAGCAGGATCGTAACTGTTAAGGAGAGTTAACCTCATTCCCACGGCCGCGCACAGAAGTTTCTCCTGCAGCTATATCCTATATGGTGGTTATATTTAGGAAAGCACGAAGCTCCCTAGGAACAAGATCTGCCACAAACCAGTTCTGTATCTGGAAAAGTCCGCCATTGCCAAGCCATGAGGCAGAATAGCAGATGACTCAAATTGCAGTGATAAACGTAAATTCGAACATACCTCCAGTCCGTCTCAATGTTATAGCATTGTACCGAAAGTGGTGTTGAATTCCCGATAAACACCGGGGAACACCTGCAGCGCTGTGACGTTGTCGGCTGGCAGGGATAACTATAGTGAGCGCGCGCGAAATGTATACTTTCCCGCAGTTTGCAACAATGTTTGCATTGACCAGCTGGGATGTGACGCCCCATTCAAAAATTGTTTTGATCAATGTGGAAGGCATACACCAACATATTTTAGCAATTTAATAGAATATCGTAAGAAATATTCGATTGTGCATATCCGAATCGAAATAAAGACCTCGGAAAAAGGTTTCAAATTTCCTAGATAAACACCAGTTGGCATTCGTCCAGCAGTTTACACCCTCGGCCTGCAGCCTCGGGTCTAAAACTGCTGGACTCGAGCAACTGGTGTTTATCTGGGAAATTTGAAACCTCTTCCTCGGTCTTTATTTCTTAATTAAATCTACATTTTGTACAGTACATTAATCTACAGGATTAACTGTCAATTCAGTCAGCTGTCGATGTCATCATTGATAATTATCGGTCCGCCAATAATAGGATTGCCTCCCGAAAAAACCCCTGACATATCTGCTGCTCATGCGCTGGCTAGTGCAAATTTTGTCGTGTTCAGACGGACAGCCTACATTGTAGCTTGAACAGGAGTCCTGGTCAACATATTTTTTAATTAAAAAAAAAAATTTAATCAATAAAAAAAACCCCAAAATGCGACCGACCGACTCAACAGTTTTTGCGAGCCCTTGTTACCACAAACAAACTGCTTTTTACCCCTCAGCCCATAGGGCTGTAGGGTCTTGTCGTTGCCATGTACGTACGGACGTCCGGACATCCGTCCGTCCGTCCGTCAACATTTTCTTGTCCGCTGAATATCTGCAGATCTATGAAGGCGGGCCTGACTAAACTTTGGTGAGAGCTTCCTGAATGTTGACTGAAGAAATGATTAGATTTTCAGATGGCTATGATGATTTCGTGATTTTTAATTATTTTTTTTATTATTTATTGATGGCTCAGCTTTTGCAATGTTATCTAGGCCCATCAACATGTTCTTGTCCGCTGAATATCTGCAGATCTATCAAGTCAGGCCTGACCTAACTTTGCTGAGAGCTTCCTGAATGTTGACTGATGAAGTGATTAGATTTTCAGATGGCTATGATGATTTCATGAATTTTAATTATTTCTTTTATTTTGTTTATTGATGGCTTGGCTTTTTGCACTGTTATCTATGCCCATTGGGAACCCTTGGTTGCATGTTTCATTTTGACTTTTGAAGGTTCCCTGATACAAGAAAGCCTGGGCCATTCAAGATTACCATTGGATGGAACTCCCCAATTCCCATATATTCTGAGAGCTTACATGATGCTACACTTGTTCAACCTATGCACTACCCTTGGGGGATTTCTCCACCCCTGGGGCACTAAATGTTAAAGTTTTGGACTTTTTCCTTTTCACACACATGCTGAATCACCTATTTTTTTTTCCTTTTATAGTAATAACTAACAGGTTGGTGACATTATTTTATTTCCCAAGTACAAGAGAAAATAACCGGCGAGGGGGTCCCCGCAGTATCGAACCCCTGTTAGGTTTGAATTTCATGTCGCCTTAAATGAAGGACAACATTTTTCTTCAATTTTGCTGCATCGATTTATCAGAAAGCTTTTGCACAAACCATATTTTATTTCAGAAGTATAATATGAAATAACTGGCAGGGGAATCCCTGCAGTATCGAACCCCTGTTAGTGTGAATTTCACGTCGCCTTAAATGGAGGACAACATTTTTCTTCAATTTTGCTATTAAATCATTCTACTCCACATCATATGATTTATCTTAAAGCTTTTGCACAAACATATTTATTTCAGGAGTGTAGTTTGAATTTCGCGTCACCTTAAATGAAGGACAACATTTTTCTTCAATTTTGCTGTTAAATCATTCTATTTTACATCATATGATTTATCCTAAAACTTTTGCATGAACCATATTTGTGTCCACACATTTAACTGGTACAACATAATGCTTCAATTTTCGTCACCAAACATGTTACTGTACCTTGGAAATTATTTAAAACGAGTGATCAGGAGAGTGTCAATCAGTGTGTTTCTAAGCCATTAAACTTATCACACTTGTGCAATGCATAAATTGCCACTGATAAAGCTACACTTTCTTGCATGCTGTAATCCCAGCACACCACTCACGTGAAAACGAAGTCTATTATATCTATCACTTTCATTTTTTGTTTCATTTGAGTTTTGGGTGCCCATACGTTTTTCGGAATGCAGCCCTGATCCTACTCAACACAGGCTGAGGGGTCCACGCACCTTTTAGGTGCTTGCCTGCAATTCATGTTAATTTTGGCCTGAGCAGGTGAGCAAATTGACTGTTCCAAAAAAAGGTAAATCAAGTGGCTGTGGGTGGAAGGCAACTTTTTCTCTCCAATGACCATATCAGGGACGTATCCGAAGTTTTTTTAGGGACACCGGTCTATTTGACATTGTTGCCCCCGATGCCAGAAGGGTTAAAGGGGGACTATAGTATTGAGGTCTGTCCGTCCATGCATCTGTGCGTTGAGCCAAGTTCGTTTCTGGACAATAACCAGGCCTTCCATTCTAGAAATAAGACGGGGCTGATCAATAGGCCCCGTCTTGCAGGGTCACGGGGCTGATTTTTGGCCATCGGGGCTGATTTCAAATTTCACCACACGACAATGTATTATTGGTCATATTATATCAACCAAACCTTTGTTTGGAAATAAATTTTATTTTGATGTCCAGTACTCCTGTCCCATATACAATGCTCTACAAATTATTCTTGATTGTACAACATTCCCACCCACTTTAACATATTCTCCCAGGACATATCCCCCCCCCCCTTCACCCTCATAACATATACATGTATTCCCCCATATTTTCATATATTCAAAAGATCTTATAAGTACCGGTATCACCAAAAAAATAGAGGAATAAAAGAAAAACCCTCCATGTTGGTATTTTTATCTTTACTGGATCCAGCAAATCTTAATATTTCAACGACTTCTGCTGAAACCAGTTATTGTACTGATATTGTAGAAATAAGAATTGCCAATAATGTGTTTTGACTGCTGTTTTCAATTACCACCAAAACGAGTATCGTTTTAATTTATTAACTTGATATGCAAAACAATATATTCCAAGGATTTCCCCTCAGGAATGATAAAATTTCCCTGTAGAATTTCAAGGATTTTTAGGAAAAATACAAAATTCCATGTGGAATTCTAGTGGAATTCCAGTTATTTTCTGGAAAAGCCAGAAGAAAAAAAATGACATGTACAATGAAATGGGAATTAATTTGAACATCATCACCCCGGAGATTCAGTTCTCCATCCCTTGTGTGCTTTGGCATGACATTCCATCCCGTGGAGCATGTTTTCCATCCTGTGGAGCAAAACATGGCCGAAAGTACACGTTTTACGGGGTCTCCAGACAGAGTGAAAGATACCGATGAACAAGGGCGGAGATAGGTGGATAATCATGTAGCCTATCCGGGGCCTATTTAATCATAGAAGAGATATGATCACAATTCCCTCTCTGTCAAGATTCCGTTTTCTGTAAATAAGCTACACAGTTCAAGCTGTTGTGGGTATTTTGACAGACAAGCCCGCATTATACCCCCAATACGGGAGTTTCCATTCTGTCATGATAAGAGTATTTGCCCCTGTCCGCTAGAGGACGTTTGAATCGGGGAGGACAAAATTCCATACAATGTATCTTTCTTCCAGCAACGTTGTATTGTGACGTCATGCAACAATCAGATATGGCGACAGCATCATGACGTCAACAAAGGACATTACGCATTATACTAATGATGTCACTGGCGTTACAATAGAAAATGTCGCCTTGAACGTGGATATGGCCAAATACAAAGTATTACATTGACAAGTGTGATCTGTCATGCCACCGAACCCAATTTTGAAATTATTGGAAATGTCGTTTGCTCAATATATTGCACTGTTTTGATGGCTACCTATCTCTTTTCATCTTATCCAATCCATATTTTGTCCCCCCTGACTCGAGCGCCTGCTAGCGGGCAAGGGCAAATTACTCGTACACGAACAGTTCGGAGACTTCCCTATTGGAGTCATTTTTATACGCCCGTCAAATTTGACGGGACGTATTATGGTATGGCGTCGTCCGTCCGTCCGTCCGTCCGTTAACTTTTCTCGTCAACGCAACTCGTCCTAGAGTTTTCAGTGGATTCTTTTGATATTTGGTCCACGTGATCGGTACCATGTGTAGATGTGCATGAACTTTTTTCGGCCCGATTCGACGTTTTCTTGAGTTACTCCCCTTGATTTTGGTCTGAAATTCTTGTATTTGGCACCTACTGTCTTCGTCAACGCAACTCGTCCCAGAGTTTTCAATGGATTCTTCTGAAATTTGGTACACATGATCGGTACCATGTGTAGATGTGCACGAACCTTTTTCGACCCGATTCAATGTTTTCTTGAGTTACTCCCCTTGATTTTAGTCTGAAATCCTTATATTTAGCACCTGCTGTCTTCGTCAACGCAACTCGTTCCAGAGTTTTCAATGGATTCTTCTGAAATTTGGTACACATGATCGATACCATGTGTAGATGTGCACGAACTGTTTTCGGCCCGATTCGACGTTTTCTTGAGTTGCTCCCCTTGATTTTGGTCTGAAAGCCTTGTATTTGGCACCTACTGTCTTTGTCAACGCAACTCGTCCCAGAGTTTTCAATGGATTCTTCTGAAATTTGGTACACATGATCGGTACCATGTGTAGATGTGCATGAACTTTTTTCGGTCTGATTCGATGTTTTCTTGAGTTACTCCCCTTGATTTTGTTCTGAAATCCTTGTATTTGGCATCTACTGTCTTCATCAATGCAACTCGTCCCAGAGTTTTCAATGGATTCTTCTGAAATTTGGTACACATGATCGGTACCATGTGTAGATGTGCACTAACTTTTTTCGACCCAATTCGACATTTTCTTGAGTTACTCCCCTTGATTTTGGTCTGAAATCCTTGTATTTAGCACCTACTGTCTTCGTCGTGAATGCAACTCATCCCAGAGTTTTCAAATGGATTTAAATTTGGTACACATGTAACATCAGTATCATGTGTAGATGCGCATGAACTTTTTTTCGAACCAATGCGATGTTTTCTTGAGTTACCCCCCTTGATTTTAGTCTGGAATCCTTTTATATGGCACCTACAGCCTCCTGAACAAATTCCTAGGGGTTTCATTGCATACTTTTGAAATTAGGTACCCATGATTGGAGCCAAGTGCACATGTGCACAAACTTTTTTCAAGTTAATTCGAGAGTTTCTTGAGTTACTCCCCATGATTCTGGTCTGAAATCTTTTATTTGCCACCTACTGTCCTCGTGAATGCAACTCGTCTCACACTTTTCTATGGATTCTTTGAAATTTGGTACGTATGATCGGTACCATGTGTAGATATGCACAAACTGTTTTTGAGCTGATTCGATGTTTTCTTCAGTTACTCCCCTTGATTTTAGTCTGAAATGCTTGTGTTTGGCCCCTACTGTTATTTTGATCCCATTCATCAGGCTGATGAGCTTACTTTTGCAGCTTATAGTAACCCAAATTTTGTTTTAAAGTTACTGATGCATACATAAGCTCATAACCAGGGGTGGGGGAACATGCACCACCCACAGAGTAAGAGTAACTGGAGTTCTACCTGCTTCCATAAATACCACTCCAGGCCCTTATGTACCTCCCCCCCCCCCCCATCTGACTTCCAAACCTGCCTACACCACTTATACAACAATGATGGCTTACACATACATGTATACAGTATTATGACAATTGCAACAATACAGACAATATACAGTCCAGGCAGGTTCATTTGTATGGTTAACCTTTGTCTATAACAAAATTCAGGAGATAAAAATGTTGTTTATCGACTGTATTTTTTACGGGCGTATTTTGGGTTCAATTGAACTCTTGTTATCACATGGTCCATCCGTTTTCAATGAAATATACTGCCAAGGTTACTAGTATACACATCTGTTGTTGTAAAGTCAGTTAAACTGACTAGAGAACCGCTGATGAACTCAGCTGAACTAATTGTATTGCGGTAGTCCATACCACGGGGCACGACAAGCCATCCCTTGGAGCAAGAAAAATAGATAAATCCCTCTAAATTCGAGAAATAGTCTGAAATTGAATTTTATACTCAAAGTTTTGTGGAAAATGTATATAGTATACGAGTTAGTAAGTGAACGTAACTAGCTGCAACATCCATGGGCGCCATAACGACAGTCGATGATATATTTTGATGAAACGTTGTGCATTACAGATAATAAAACCTCATTTGTAGGACGTTCATGAAATAAGTACCTGGGTGTGAAACTCCGGCTTTCCTTGGGGTGATGTGACCGATCACAAGGTTGAAGTGACGGTCCTATGATACTCTAAACAGTACAGCTAATTTTTCATATAGTAAAAGGTATTATTCTTATTTATAATCGTACATTGTTTACGATGAAACGAATTAATAGAACGATTGGCAGGCAGAGTTTGCGGGGGTGGGGTTGGGGGGGGGGTGGCGGTGTTGATAACAATCAAGTTGAGACGGACACTCTGAACATGTGTTTGTATTAATTACACCGTCGATCAAGCTGTCCTTCGACCAACGTCGACCTGCCGCGTGCATGCTGTCTGGAAGATAGTTATTATTCCATATGTACATCAAATTCCAGTACCTTTTCCGATTAGTTTATACAAACTGCAAGGCAAAAATTTAGTAACAATCAAGTTGGATAAACCATTGTTTACTCATTATAGTGTGTCTCAGTAGTTACGTCTTCTGAATATTTTTCAGAGACTTGCGATCAGTTCAATGAAGACGCTTGTTGCTATAACATGCATATAGGTGACGATATGGATACTGAGTCTGCCATTTATCCTGATGGCTGCCATAATACAGAGCAAGCAAGTGAACGGTGTCCTTTACCGATGAAACATTACAAATGGTTATATTGTTGAATTTACAATATAAAATGAAGCTTTTAATAAATCCGTTATTTGTTCCGTGATAGTATTAGGTCAAGAACAAAAGTATTCTGTTTTGGTGAACACCCTGTCACGTCTAAACGATAATAGAAAAAACGTGACAGAAAACCGGATGTGATGTCAAGGATTAACAATCAAATATTTATTTACACTACTAAAATCATATACAAATTAGGTAAGGTTAATACAACAAATAGATGAGAAATATAGTCTTACAGTTCAATGCTATACCGGTGTATATTTCACAGTCCGGGCTGACGCGCAGAAATCGCGTTTCTGTATTTTGATAGTCCAACACCTCTCAGCCTTTTATAGTTCCAGTAAATGTCCAATCTCCAACAGTTGAATATCGTAGACAACACCGCAGCCAAAAGTCAATTCACCGGAGTATACAATCCAGCAGTCCGTAATTTCTGGCAAAGGTAAGTCAGTATAACGCACCCACATAAGTCTGTTTGATTTCCCTCCTCGATCACTGAATGTTAGGCTATTTATACTCTATGCGGCATTCGAGACAATTCTATAAAATCCAGAAGCTTCTACAATATACAGTATTGACGTATGATCTGACCCAGATACAATTACAACAGTTTCGAGAACACTCCATGAAAATAACCACATAACAGAACGTAAACAAGCTTACAATGTGCAGATGGCGCTGTGGTCTAACTACTCGCTTAATCCGGGTCTGTTCGTGTCCGCCATTTGCAATGTTAGTCAATATTTAATTGCGATTAAATCTATTACTTCCACGTAATAAACCCCACGAACGTCTACTAATAGACTACAATTCCGTGACAACCCCTAGAACATGGCAGTGTGTATGACGTCACAGGACCTACGAAGTAGGGTTTGATATGATTTAAGTGTGTACTCGAGAGATGACTTGGGGGCCCTATGTGCTACCGTGAGAGAATTCATTTAGCAGTCTCTAATTGACAGTGGGTACTATTAACTTTCGCAGATGTCACCGCTGGTGAGTCATTAGCGTAGCAAATATTATCGCCCTCCGTTCCTATTACCATGGACACTGATCAGCCCAGCAGTACAGCACGAGGTCACCCATCCAAGTCTTGACCGGGCTCAAAATCCTCTAACTTAGGTCAGTTTACGAGAACCGGTGTGTCCAACGTGATATGCCGTATCAGGGAACCTTCAAAAGTCACATTGAAACATACAGCCAAGGGTTCCCGATGGGCATGAGAGTGCACACGCTGAGCCATCAATAAATAAAAAAAGTAATTATCAATCAATTTTTCATCAGAATTCGGTCAGCTCAGAATTTGCTGGTAACAATGCCCTAATGCACGTTCATGCCAAAAACCAAGGTTCTAATGTCAACGGTTCTCCGTATTTTGCCGACGAAAGGTTTCGGATGGACTCGCTCACTCACTGACTGACTACCGGACAATTTGGAGATGGTAGCCTACTTCGTAGGAAAAGTGGTGTTGTGACTCGGTTGAGTTTCCTGTAAGAAGTGTGGTCAATAGTATGTTCGGCAATGCTACAAACCGCCGTTCAAATATATCCAACATTACCCAACTATTTAAACTCCATCAACGGAGACATCGCAGCCATGGTTGGCGAAAGTTTAATAGTTCGATGATTCACGATCATATCACTTTAAATTACTTAGTGGGTTTAACTAACACACCCAATAGTATACATAGCTTACGTACAGTTCTGTATGCTTTACCTCTGAGAGCTTTAGATCAAATAGCCAGAGATATACAACAATCTGCGTCTTCAGGAAATATAATACCACCAAAAATCATTAAAGTATGTCAAGATATAGCGTATTTTCGGTTGTATCGTCCAGTGAACATAATCGAAACATCTCAAGATCGACTTTTCTTGAAACTCAACTACTTAGATAAAGGACTGGACATCATTAATTTACCTCGAATCCTGAATGATCCAGAGGTACGCAACACTGTACCAAACTATTTTAAGTTCACAGAACCTCCTTGCATTTCATATAGGTACACTAAATCTATAGCCACCAAAATATTCAATTACTCCAATGCTGTCCAGGAGTTTGACTGGAACTTATACACGTCAGGAGGCTATAGTTGTGATTGTGAATCGTCGAACTTTATCTATACACCATGCAAACATATTGTGACTGGTGACCTTGATGTGGTGAGTGATAAGGATCTGAAATTACTCCTGATGAAAGGACCTAAATATAGAGAGCCAAGAAGAATAAATCTGAAGGCCGACCAGAAGATAGTCCTGTCTGCATTGGAACAGTACGTTATTGATTGGTCTAAGCGAGAAAAAGTTGAACCTACAGTACTCGCTGATTGGCTGGACCTCACCAAGAGCAAGGTCGTTGAAACAATCCGCCATATTGACAGAAGTACTCTTCCCCAAGCAAAACAAGTACTGAGAAACCTCAATTCGCAAGAAGTTCTAGCAAATCTCCAGAGTAAATTCGTCACAGTCCCAGCAGACAAAGCTCCGAATAATATAATATTCATATGTAAATATTACTATTACCAGGTGCTGGTTAAAGAATTGAGTGTAGACATATGTTCATCAAATACGTCTACTTACTCCCAAACTGCATTTACTCTGGAAGATTTATTTAACAATCACAAAAAGTTTCTCATGGAAAGAGGTATTTGTCTTCCAACCAATCATAACGACATACCAAAAATATACTGGACTCCCAAAATGCATAAATCACCATACAAAGCTAGATTCATAGCTGGTTCTAGAAGCTGCACCACCAAGCTTCTTTCAACCCTATTGACGAGGGCCCTTCAGGAGGTAAAAGCATTTTGGGAAAGGTATTGCGCCATTATTTCTAAGAACTCTGGCGTTGAATGTATGTGGATATTGAAAAACTCAAAATGTCTTACGGAAGAACTTGATGCTAAAGGTCACATACCGTACAGACATGTATCCACATGGGATTTCTCGACTCTCTATACTACAATCCCTCATCAGGACCTTATTGACCGTCTAAGTTCATTAATAGTATCTGTGTTCAAGAAAACTGATCGTAGATATATTAATGTCGGAAGCCATAAAGCATTCTTTAGCTCGACTACATACAAGAGATATCATTCATGGGATGTTTCTTTGTTTATAGAGTTGCTTGAATTTCTCATTAAAAATATCTATGTGAAATTTGGCAACACAATATATCAGCAGCATATAGGTATTCCAATGGGTACTAATTGTGCACCCCTGTTGGCTGACCTGTATCTGTTCTCTTATGAATATGACTATATGCAGGCTCTTTCAAAAACCGATCCATTCAAAGCCCGTTCCTTCTCATTCACCAAACGCTATATAGACGATCTTCTCGCTGTGGATAATCGCTATATAAATGACGCAGTGAAGGATATATATCCACCTTCACTGGATTTGAAGGAAACTACAGATCGCCCTACAGGCACATCATATTTAGATCTATATCTCTATAAAAATGAAGCGGGCATTCTCTCTCGTCGACTTTATGACGAGAGATGATTACAATTTCGACATCGTAAACTATCCCTTTCTGGACAGTAATATTCCAGTGGGACCTGCATATGGCGTATACATATCTCGCTTAGTAGCATTTGCTAGATCCTGTGTTAAATGTGACGATTTTAATCAACGTCACAAAACATTGGTGCAGAAACTTAAAAACAGGGCTATTCCACCAAGCGCCTACACTCAAAGTTTCTCAAATTTGGCGATACATATCGCATGCTGATAGCAAAATACGAACGTAGCGTGCAAGATCTAAGGCGCTACGTTTCGTAACTTGTGTCTAATTCCGCTTAACCCGGGGCTAGGGGCCGTATGAACCCATGTACTTCAAGAACCTCATGGTACTCATATGAGCAGTCACAATCAAAGCGTGACTGAGATACATCATTCTTAGATGACGACTTTACAACGAATATTATGGATTAAGAATACTGATCAGCGATACAGATTTGATATTTATGCCCCCCCTCTAGTTGGGGGGCATATAGCGATCGCTTTGTCCGTCCGTCTGTCCGTCCGAATTTCTTGTCCGGGAAATATCTCGGTTAATATTTGATGGACAGGATTGAAACTTGCATGGAATGTGGCCAGTGGCTTGTAGTTGTGCAGCGTAGAGTTTTTCCGAGTTCCGGTATAATTTTCAAGAGTTATGGCCCTTTTTCTGAAATCTCTGTGAATGAGACTTGTCTGGGCTGGATCTTGGTTAATATTGTATGGACAATTATGAAATTTGCAGTATATGTGGTCAGTGCCCTGTAGTTGTGCAGCGTGAAGTTTCTCCGCATTTCGCATTTATTTTCCAGAGTTATGGCCCTTTTTTCTTCGAATCTTTGTGAATTGCAACTTGTCCAGGCTGGATCTCGGTTAATATTGTATGGACAATTATGAAATTTGCAGGATATGTGGTCAGTGCCCTGTAGTTGTGTAGCGTGAAGTTTCTCCACATTTCGCGTATGTTTTCAAGAGTTATGGCTCTTTTTTCTTCAAATCTTTGTGAATTGGAATTTGTAGGGCTGGATCTCGGTTAATATTGTATGGACAAGTATGAAATTTGCATGATATGTGGTCAGTGATCCATAGGTGTGCAGCGTGAAGTTTTTCTGCTTTCGGTTATATTTTCAAGAGTTATGGCTCTTTGTTTAAACCCAAGTGAATGGGATATATTTTTTTGTCCAGGCTGGATCTCCGTCCATAACCGATTTAAACCAGGAAAATGGCTATATTATATGCTGTTCTACATTCCAAAGCAGACAACATAGGTCCTGAAGTAGGAAATTGCCCCCAAAACAGTGAATTGGGTGCAAAATTCAAAGTTCACTGATCGGTTCATAATTTCATCACAATATACTCCCAAGGAATGTAGGTGTCATAACCAGGTCACATTTTCGGATTTGGCAGAAGCCCTGGCGACCATCTTGCATCGAAGCATCGTATTATCACTTGTTGGTCGATACTTGGAATATGTATTATATGAGGCATGGCAAAACAAGTGACTCGAACAGAATTTTTATAATTATCCAAATTAGGCCTCCACCAACCAATAAAGAACAGAACAATGGCAGGGCAGTGTCGGATTAAAGCGGAAGTGGGGGGGCATACAATTGAGCAATCTCTGATTGCTTCCATCCTGTGTTTTGGAACATCGTGATGTCTTGCCGGCATACTGTTATATAGAAAATGGAATGGGTCTTTGGATTATGGACGCGGATATTCTCTAATGGACGACGGCTGGATTGTGAATGACGGACTAGACGCTTGTAATTTAGTTCATTTTATGCTTTTTTTATATAAAACATGAGCAGTGTGACTAACATCACAGGACCTACGAAGTAGGGTAAGCATTAGGACTCCGACGCGAATTGAACTCTTGGAAATCCCCACCCCCAGTTGAAATCCTGCCTATATTAAGATGGGCACTGCCCAAGTCAGAATCACCAGTGCTTTTCATCAAAAATCACCAGAAATTTTCATCAAAAGTAGGTGAGCTCAGAACTTGTTGGTAACAGCCTCCTAATGCGCCTTCATTCCAAAAATAAATAACGATCGCCGATTTAATTTTACAAATTTTTTAACTAAAGGAAACAGATTGAAAATTAAAAGTTCAGTAGATTTCAGGCTTTACGTTTGAAAATACATTTATATCTCTTTAATGGTTTTCAGTGCCATTGTCCAGGACCAAAACAACTTTTTGAATCGCGTTATTTTCCCAACAATACAACAAATACTACCTATAGTAGAAAGGTAGCATTTATGTAGTTTACGGTAATTCAACTCCAGACCAACAGCTTCTCGGCACAAGATAATAATGATTCTATATCATTCTCCTGAACATGACCGGTATAAGACGAATAAATAGCGCATCTCTATATCACGATGTTATCTAGATATATGAGACAACACATTTTGGGTGTCGGCAATCTGATGAATGTAGAATTTGAGGATTGTACTTAGCATCTTAAATACAACCTCTTAATACTGATTACATATCTGTTTAATTTCGTTTCCCATAATGTAGCAGTTAATCAAAACGTGTGTATATCGCAAAAGTGTGTGTCGACAGCTGTTCAAATCTCCCCTGGAATGGTAATAAATTAATAAAGACGGCAACATGTGAACTCATAGAATCTGCACTGTCGATGGTTTAATGTAATACCGGTACCATCTGTTGTGATATTTTTTTAACTCCCAGACAGATCTGTTTATTTTTGTCTCCCCTGCTCTGACCACTAAGAACAATTTAATTATTACACCATGGCAGTATTAACTGTATTCTCGAATCCCAAGCCTATCAGACTGTTAGTTCTGATCTGTTTATAGGCCTATTGGGGTGACCCAGCTACACTGCTGTGACCTCTAGCTCTCAAAACAATTACAGATGGCATATCCCACCAGGATTATATATACAGTGAAACATACAGCCATGGGTTCCCGATGGGCATGACAGTGCACTCGCTGAGCCATCAATAAATAATAAAAAAATAATTATAAATCAAATTTTCATAAGAATTCGGTCCGCTCAGAACTGGTAACAATGCCCTAATGCACGTTCATGCCAAAAATCAAGGTTCTAATGTCAACGGTTCTCCTTATTTTGCCGACGAAAGGATTCGGATGGACTGACTGACTGACTGACTGACTGGCTCACTCATTACCGGACAATTTGCGGTCTGTAGCCTACTTCGTAGGAAAAAAAATGAAATCAAGAAAGAATAGTTGTGCCCTGAACCCAGCATATACATTTTCTTGTAATTCCCCATATTAAATGTATAGCACAAGAACTGTTATATGCTATGTAGTAGCGAATTGTCTAGAGGCGATGTCACACGATCTCGAGGAGATGGTGCACGGTCTCAAGGCAATATTGCACCATCTCGAGCACAGTGGTGCCCCGTTAGCGCGCGGCGAAACACTGTAGCTAAGGACATAGATCGCGCTCCAACATTTGACAGCTGAATTGACAGCATCGCGAAGTTCTGGGATTACTGTTCCCCAACTCTTCTTGAAACGACCAACATTGTGTAGGAAAAAAATGTTACGGTACTCAATTACATGATACAAACCAGTCTGTAAACCTCAAATAATCGAATCTAAGGTTCGGTACCATTACCGCAAATTATTGATCTACGGTATACATGTCCATGTCATATTTTTTACTGTTATCGGACGTGGATCATAGGTTTGCAAAGTCCGTCCTCTGTTATCTTTGGTAATATAGAAACATTCGATATGGACATCGTAATAGAACACTCTTTGAATACTGTGTGTCTCAAGCTGAAAAATCCTGATGTCACACCCAACAGCACACAAAGTGATGAGTGCGTTGACCCGAGATACTAAAAAACTTATTATGGGGCTACGGTAACGTCCGCAATTTATGTTATGTGTACAAATGATATTCCTAGTCCGGCCTGTTGGTGGTTAATCGGGCAAAAACATCCATTAGTGAATGAAACGCTGAACTCATTTCGTTTTCAATTCTTTAAAATCGAAATTCAGGAATCACAATGTTAATGATATCAATTCTTTCAAGTTTTTCTTGCTCCAAGGGATGGCTTGTCGTGCTCCGTGGTATGGACTACCGCAATACAATTAGTTCAGCTGAGTTCATCAGCGGTTCTCTAGGCAGTTTAACTGACTTTACAACAACAGATATGTACACTAGTAAACTTGGCAGTATATTTAATTGAAAACGAACGGGCCATGTGATAAAAGCGACTCCAATCGGGGGTATAATGCGGGCTTGTCTGTCAAAATACCCACAACAGCTTGAACTGTGTAGCTTATTTACAGAAAACGGAATCTTGACAGAGAGGGAATTGTAATCATATCTCTTCTATGATTAAATAGGCCCCTGATAGGCCACATGATTATCCACCTATCTCCGCCCCAGTTCATCGGTATCTTTCACTCTGTCTGGAGACCCCGTAAAACTTGTACTTTCGGACATGTTTTGCTCCACAGGATGGAAAACATGCTCCACGGGATGGAATGTCATGCCAAAGCACACAAGGGATGGAGAACTCAATCTCCGGGGTGATCATGGAGATCTGTACCAGCGCCTATCTAATTCGAGCAATTTGAGAAACGAGACGGGATCGTACAACGATTTGAACACGCCATTTCTCAAAAAACGAAGAATTATTACTTGCTTGAATATTGGGGGTTCATTGCAATGCATTCATAATAAAACAGTCCGATTTTTTAGCGGAGAAATGGTACCAGTCGGTTAGAATGTGACTGTGTCGTCGCCGATTTCGCTGAAAACGAACACCACTTGCATTGCCATGTCCACGAAACACTGCTTCAACAAACGCCATTTCAAGCCATAAAATCAGTAGATTTATTTCGAAGTTGATGGAGAATATGTTTAAAATTGTCCTGATAAACATGATCAGGTCGACTGAACCATAATCACGTTGCTGATTTCTCGATTCCCGACCAAGAAGTAGGTGCTTTATTTGCTGAAAAGATCGTCAACCAGCCGCCATGCCATGCTGCTCTACAGTCACGTCACACTTTACGGTATGCTGACAGTGGTCGCGCTGCTTTACGGTTGTTGTTGTTGTTGTTGTAAAATGCCGCCTTTGTAGTGATTTCTTTGGAATTTGCTGATAAAATTATTAGGCCCGCATGATTTATTTAGACTCGGTCGGGTATTTAAACCGGAAACTACACATTTTTTTTTTCTTGGCCCAAGCACAAGTCAAGACAGAAGACACAGTACTAGGATTAGATTTATTCCATGAAGATATGGGAATATTATACTCACTGGACTGATTTGACGGGGCGATGAAAAATCCCCGTGAAAAGTGCTCACGGGGTCGATCACGGGGCCGGGGCCGATCGTCAAAATGCAAGGCCTGAATAACAGGCCTGAATAACGTCTGAAAACCTGAATAGATTCTTTCCAAATTTGGTATGTGATTACCTTGCCTCAAGATTTCTCTTGGGATTTTCATGTTAATCCACCTGCAGGTTGTGCCATCAAATTTTCCTTTTTGGACAAATTTGGTAATTGTGGGTACCTTTCCACAGGATCTCACTTGGGATTGATTGCTGGGTCCTGAATGTTATGCATCCAAGCCAAATCAGTATAGTTTCAATGTTGCTCAATGACTTCAACTGTTCGGGTTTTTATTGTTGTTGACGGTTGCACTTAAATTCGATGCCGCAGTGCACGCAAACCTCAGAATCTCTGATGCTGTTGACTCGCATATGTCAATCAAATGGGAAAGCAGCATAACTGCATAGAAGAACTGCCCTCGTTCCTATTGACACTCATTGACCTTTCGTTTTGCAGCAGTATTATAGCTATCTGGTGGTGATATTTATTGACACACCTAGGAACAAGGTAATTTGTCAGAAAACAGTACGAGCATCCACTTCCAAGGTGCTTTGCAATGTTTGGAAAAGTTTCGGCATCCGCCATCTTCCCAAACTCGAGGTTGAAAAGATATAAATATGTGAGGAAATATATCAGTACAATGATCCACGTCAATAAATTCAGGATTTCTCACCATGCTTATGTTGTTCGCTGAATTTGCAGCATGTTTTGTTTTGAGAAAGAGATATTTTCCTTTCATTTAGGGTGAGAGAATTTGGGCACCCATACCAGTATACCGTTAGCAAAACCTTCCTATTTATGTGTATGCAAATATCATTTTTGCTAGCATCTCCCTGTTGTTAAAAGATTGGACAAGAGCCAAAACTGGCTTCAACATATGCCTGGAGAACAAACAGATGTATTACTGTTGAAGTGTACCGGTAATTAGTTTCCAAAAATATATCATTACCCTGTTTGGGAATTCAGTGACAATTAACCTTTTTGTCCCCTGACGCCCATAAGGGGGCTATAGTATTGGGGACCGTTTGTCCGACTTCTGAACACCTGACCGGATTAGGACAAAAATTTGTTAATTGTGGCTACCTTGCCACTGGATCTCACTTGGGATTGCTTTCCATGGCGGGTACTGAATGTTAAGGATCCAAGCCAAATTCTGTTTCAACGTCGGGGGACTTCAACTGCTCGGGTTTTCATTACCTCAAAATCAACAGGGTGTTTCTTTTCTCTTGATGTTAAGGTATATCTGAAGGATTACAGCTCAAAACTTTCTACCACTATATTTTAGGTCTCACTGGGGATCTTGCTCTCAATACAAATGGTGACAGGGAGCAAGGGTACACATTTAACCAGGTGGCCCACCTTCATGGTGCATCAAACAGTTGGGAATTAAAGGTATGTGTGCCATAGTATGCTATTAAGTTTACTAAAGTTGATGAGCTACCCTGCCATGATTTATCTCTGTGGGACAAGCTATTTATGATTCAATCTATTCCTTTCATTTTTGGGTTTTCCTCCTATATTGCATTTAAAAGAATGCTTTTCTCAAAATATGTTTCTAGTGTTAATGTTTTTCATTAAAAATAAAGTGTTCTTGCCACTGAAGACGAGAAAGTGACTTTTATTCCCGAACATCGATCTGAGCTCTGCCATTTTCTTGATGAGGTTTACGTGATTTGGTGAGTTACTTACTAAATAATAGAATTCTAAATGATGCCAAACTTTTGAGCCATTCATACAAATGTATCATCAAAATGAGAAGAGTAGCGAAAAGATGGAATATGGATTATTATATGTGCATACCATAAACTTCACAGAATTCTGACGGTTGCTTGAAAATCTGGAAAGTCCTTGAATTTTATATTTACCAATTTCCAGGCCTTGAAAGTACTTGAAATTCCCGAGTTTTGTCTGTCTGTCCTGGGAAGTCTTTGAATTTTAGCCTTGATAGAGAAAAATCCCTTATGTTGTTGGTTACATTATTGAATGCCGTTTGCAAGCATTCAAGTATTGAGAATGCAAGAAATCTGTGTACAGAATGCTTGAAAGTCTTGGAAAAAAGGTTGATTTGGGTCCTTGAAAATCATGGAAAAAATATTTTTGAAGCAGGGTAGGAACCTTGCTTGAGTGTATGGTCACCATTTCACCATTGTATTAGATCGTGAGGGATTAAACTATAACATTGGACATGTGTAAGTCCTCTTTGACCAATCTGCAAATAATGCTCCAAACCTTAATATAGTATCATCAGTTTGAACAGCCTCGTTTCCATGCATCACCAGCTGGGGCAGATATGGCTGTGCTCAGATGCTCTGGAATGAGTCCTGGAAATCAGTAAAATACCCATTTTCAGTGGCAAGAAATATTGGGTACACATTATTTTTGAGTGAAAACCTTCATAATATAGGCGTTCCTTGAAATCCATATCTTTGAATTATGGTAAATCTACAATTCGCGCAAAGAAATTTGTGCTGTGGATAGGTAATTGCTGTAGCTATGGGAGAAAACAAATAAAAAATATTTCCTGTGTATACCCTGATATTTTATGTTCTATTCTACTTCTTTCAGGAGGTTGGACATTACTTTACCCATGAAGCAGAATATTTTCAAGAAACAACAAGACCACTTGTTTGGCCAGCGGGTTCTAAACCACTTGATACACCTCCTTGTGGCTATGATGGAGAATTCTGTCCAAGTAAGTGCTATACTTGATATACGTCTTTGTGACTATGATCTTCTCAAGTAAGTGCTACATGTGATATGACCTTGTGGCTATGATGAAGAATCTGTTCAAGTAAGTGCTACAATTGATACATGTCCTTATGGCTATGATTGAGTGGCTATGATTGAAAAGTGTGCTTTACAGGGTTCTGCCCACGCCAGGCAGGCGGCAGTGGGAGGGTGCATCCAGCAGCCAAAGAACCTACCCATCAGCAGTTCTGTAATGTTAGAAGCATGAAGATCAATACAATTTTGGAAAATATCCTGCACTCTGGACAGAACAATACTTTACAAGAAGGAACAAAAACATATATTCTAGCTACAGATATTCGACAGTAAGGGCATGTGTGTTTACCCCTCAGCCTATTAGGCTGCGGGGTCTTGTCGTTGGCATGTACGTCCGGTCGTCCGGTCGTCAACAATTCTTGTGATCGATCTAGAAACCGAACCGTTGCTTCTAGAGACTTCAAATTTGGTACACAGAATTGTTGGGTGGTCAACCACAAGCCTATTGAATCTGGACCCGATTGGTTGGAAACTTTGGCGGCCATCTTTAATTTATGCGAAACCATCACAGCTTTCTCGTTACCAAGCGTTCTTTAGAACGACTTACCCTAGGCACACCAAACTTGCCGTGCACATCCATATGCTCATGACCCAGAACCGTATTGAATCTGGACCCGATTGGGTGGAAACTTTGGCGGCCATCTTTAATTTATGCGAAACCATGAATCTTGTGTATCTCGGAAACCATTTTGCTGTTCAGTGTGAAACTTTGTAGAGATTATCGATACATCAAGAAACTTTGAAGGAATGACCAAACCAGTTTTCCTGATTAGGTGAAATCCTTGGTGGCCATCTTTAATTTATGCAGAATCTTTAATGATGTATTTCTTTGATACCATTGAAGTATCCTATATGAAACTTCTTGTTACCAAGCTTTCTTTAGAACGACTTACCCTAGGCACACCAAACTTGCCGTGCACATTCATATGCTCATTACCCAGAATGCTATTGAATCTGGGCCCGATTGGGTGGAAATTTTGGCGGCCATCTTTAATTTATGCGAAACCATGAATCTTGTGTATCTCGGAAACGATTTTGCTGTTCAGTGTGAAACTTTGTAGAGATTATCGATACATCAAGAAACTTTGAAGGAATGACCAAACCAGTTTTCCTGATTAGGTAAAAGCCTTGGCGGCCATCTTTAATTTATGCAGAATCTTTAATGATGTATTTCTTTGATACCATTGAAGTGTTCTATACGAAACTTGGTATACAGCATCGATGTATCAAGAGACTTGACTTGCACTGAATAACCACATCAATTCTTCTGAGAGGCGGGAAGGATGGCCGGCCATTTTTAATTTATGCAAAATCATTAATGATCTCTATCTCTGATACCGTTTAAGTGCTCGATATAAAATTTGGTAAACATCATCGATGCAGCAAGAGACTTAAAAATATGATGAATGACAGAACTGGTTTCTCTGATTGGGTGGAAATCTTGGTGGCCATCTTTAATTTATGCAAAATCTTTAATGATATATATCTCGGATACCATTTAAGTGTTCTATATGAAACTTGGTATACAGCATCGATGTATCAAGACACTCGTAATGAAGATCAGTTCCTCTGAATGACCGAAAGGATAGGCGGCCATCTTTAATTTATGCAAAATCATTAATGATCTCTCTCTGATACCGTTCAAGTGCTCGATGTAAAATTTGATATACATCATCAGTGCATCAAGAAACTTACGATGAATGACAGAACTGGCTTCTCTGATTGGGCGGACTTTCTACATCACTAAGGAACCACTGTTCAGCGACTAATGTTGTCATACTTGGAGACTTCAACAATGACTTTGCTGTCGACTCGGCTGAAACAACCAAGATAAACGACTTCTTCCAAGAGCATGGGCTCTTTCCCTTCATCCACACCCTAACCACAGATCTTAGGACAACCATTGACCAGATTTTCACCAATTTCAAACTCACAGATATACAATTTGGTGTCCAGGAAACATATTATTCATATCACAAGGCTGTTTGGATTGTCATCCACCCACCCTCATCCTCTGCTTGATCACAGATGGAAAGAGACAGACAATCAACAGGTACACAGGGATTCATACAGTTATTGCTATCAAAGACTTTTATTATTGTTTAGATTATTATTAGGGTTCAAAGCCAAAATGGCTTGAAGCCTTTTGTTTTTGTTCAGAATATTCTGTTCTTCCGCCATATTTTTCGCACGCGCTATGTCAAAATATTTATTATAATCCTTCAATACATCCAACATCCCACTCTGAATTTATCATATTTTAATCTTTTACAAGCCACTGCTAAAGTATTCTGCATTCAACCAAATCTTTCAGGCTTTTACTTATGCATTTTTCATTCATTGTGTACCAATATACGCTGACTAAAACTGTTTGGCTGAGGGGTTGTTGCACCTTTTAGGTGCTGCCTCATGTTTATCCATTAATTTATGATTTTAAACTTCTGGTTGGTAGTCAGGAAAAAAAACTCTCTGAAGTTTGACCCCATACCATTATGTGTCACTTTAGGTCTTGCATTGAGAATGCAGCCCTTGAAATTAGCCACATTATTCAACAATTGCCGTGGTAAATGATTTGGTCAATGTACTTTGTGATGGCAAAATTTAACCTGAAGTTGAATGTAAGGTGTAACTTTGTTGTTTTTTGCCGTGGCAGAAATTTCTTAATTTTAAAGGTTCTACCAAATGGTCCCCACACCTCATAATTTTTTATGCTAAATTTTCTAATTTGGTTATATTTGAAATTTAATAGCTGTTGACTGTTTCTGTGAATGGAAACGTCGAAGGTTGTGAACTGCTGATCCTTGATTATGATCATTCGTAGCGAGCAATCGTAGCACATGTTCTTGTCGACATTTTCATTGCAATGCCAACAATGCCAAAACATAATGAACTTTATTCACATCATGATGTTGACTATTGTTACACAACGTATGTCACAATAAGACATACGACACAACATAGTCAATATTTCTCGACGAGATCATAATCCGACTGATGTCACAGGTCAGAGGTTATGACCTTAGTACGTTTTTCACAATAATCTGTTGTGTTCAAAAATCCAATTTGATACCAACATGGCTCTGTACACTGATCCTTTTCTGTGTTTTCATGCAAAGTGTGCAGGAGGTATTTGTTAGAACCTATAAGGACTGAAGCTTCCCCCTTTCTATTCCAAAATTACATATATATGGCGCATGAAATTGTTCTTTCTGTAAGAGATTAAGGATTTGTCAACCAACGAACATACTTCTGGCTTCATTGCATTGTCAGTCAATGTCGAAGTTTATGCTATGTGCATGGTTGGTTGTATATAGTCATTTAACATTAGTGAGATAGAATAAATGGTGTATGTGTGGTTGGGGTCAGAAAAAGTCTTCCCCTGACCCTATGTGCATTTTTCAGGAACAGTCCTGACAACATTGCATCAGAAGTATCAAAATAATTTGTTTCGTAACAATTTTTGTCAACATAGAATAGATTTGTGAACCTTCATTCCATCACGTCATTAGTGGAGAAAAAAGAAGCTGCCAAAATACAATAATTAAAGAATCAGTTTTCTGGAAACCTGGGTCATTTGATCTGTTGAGCAACAGATAAAGAACGCAAGGCCAAAGGTACTACAGAAAAGTAAGATAACTGATAAGTGGATTTAATAAAGATCGAGATAGGGAAGAGAGTGAATAAATAAACTGCCATGTGAAGTGTGTCTCATGGCATCTGCTGGTGCTATCATCGCAGCTCTCTGGTAAAGGATTAACTTGAATTTTGTGCAAATGGAGAATTGGAAAATAGCTGTATTGTATGTCATCATTAATCAGAAGAAATTGAGACAGATCTGAATCACAGCAGGCGAGCATAGCACAAGCATAGCATAGGAGAGTGATGGCAGGCAACAAATGGATGAGTATCAGATGAGAGATACGGCATTGATCACTTCTTGCCCCTCAAGGTCAACATGGAGTGTGTATTCTAAGAATATGCTTACTTTCTGTTTCAGACATTCAATTTAATTCTCTCTCTCTCTCTCTTTCTCTTTCAGCCATGAGTGCGCAAGATAAAATCCTCATTGGTATTGGTTCTGCTTTTGGCGCCCTGGTGCTAATAATGATTTGTCTTATCATCGGTTTCTTCTTCTACAAGAGGTAAGGCCATCCACAATAATATTTTTGTTTACAGTAACCCCACCTACCCATATATTTTGCAGACTTAAACAAAAAAGTTTGGGTAGACATTTTTTTAATTTCTATGTGATTTAGTAGTATTCCATCATATCATTTCAGGACAAATTTGATTTGTTGGTATCTTACCACAGGATCTTGCTTGGGATGGCTTTCCATGCCGGCGATTGGTTTGGTTGGGGGGAGGGGGTTGGGGACTTGAGTTTTTATTAACTAAGGCATTTCCCTTGGCAATGTACCATTCATGTCACTTGAGGCACTGTTAAAAGTGAGTGGACATGTTCCTGAGGAAAATCTGTTGAGCACAAAGAATATTGCCAATGCATCAAGCATCTCTAAAACAACAGCATTTTTTCTCCACATTACTAACTTGAAGATATATCCGCTGTTTCCGGAAAGTGGTCTATTGTGAAGAATAAACTGGCATGGATGTATGGTGAAAACCTTCTGCAACTACAATTGACATGGTCAAATTTTATTTTCATTTTCTCAGCTGGGTGAAAAAGAAGCAGAGTGAGATTATCTGGAGAGTCTACTTCAATGACATCCTATTCTCCCGAGGATCATGTACATCAATGTCAAAGGTCAGAGTATGATGATTTAGAGAGCATTCGAGTAAGATGGGTAACTGGAAATTGCCTATGTATTACTTGAATATGCCCCCTTACCTTATTTTTAGTAGTGTGTGTAATATTCATGATATGAATCATCTTTCATAGTTCAGAACAAAACCAGTATATTTGCCCCCCCCCCCCCGACTTAAAATTTAGGGAATTCGCCCCTGATGTACTGTTGACATCTTGCGTGCATTTTTGTATGCATTGTCAACTTTGCAGTTACCTTGGCTCATGCATGCAATTGATAACGAAATTATCGCATTATAGATATTAAAAAGTTTCCACTTTCAATTAAGGTTTTGCTTTTTCTTTGCAGTTATCTCTCAAATCAACTGGAAGCACTGGCATGGGTGGGCAAATCTTCACAAAGACCGGAACCTTCAAAGTGAGAGAATTTTCAATAAAAAAAACTTTCATAAAGGAATGATGTGATGTTTGAAGGGTTTCTGAGACCTTGTAAACCATCGCTGAATCACTATTTGTGGATTTCATCATAACTAGGTGAACGAGCCAATTTGATGTAAATTTTGTATCATGTACACCAACTCTGGGAGTAATGTGTGGTAATTTACTAAATAAGATTGACAGCACCTCTATCTAAATATAAGTGATACCTCTGAGCTGGGACTCAAAGATGTAATATGAACAGAAGTTGTTTGCTGATGAATTTTCTAATGATAAGTAAGATGCAATAGGATGAGTCTAAGTTTGCTCACATACTCACTACTATACTCTATCGCGCGCTCGAAATCGATATGGTAATTCTCTTAATAATTCAATCGCAGGAAGTTCACCTTTTCAACTCTGTCATTCAAACAGTGAGAAAAAGTAAAATTCTCATTCTTCCTTCAAATTGAAAAAAAAGCCATATAATGATTAAATGTGACCATTTGTAGCTGGTGCCATGATTTCCATATATAAGCAATTTTTGTTTGCTGCACTTTCAGTGATCACCTGGGATTCCTTCCTTATGTAATGTAATAATGTTATTTGGTAAAACACATGGGGTGTAGTAGAATTCCAGATAGACTGTTTCTCTCAATACTAAGTACTCATTTTACATAATATAATTTTCATTACCAATGTTATTTTAATCAGGGAGCAATGGTGGCTATCAAAATGTTCAACGATTTGTCAGCAACTGAAGTCATGTTGGAGAAGAACAAGAATGAGTATTTTCAGGTATATATATTGTTAGACCAAGTTTTTCATGAACCATTTGTGGTCTTCTTCCCGCATGGCAGTGTTTCTTTATGAAAAATATCCTCTACCATGTTGGTTTCTATTTAGTTAGTTAATTACATATTGTACTGGTAGGTTAAGATTAGATGAATTCGCAATAGATGTATCAGTATGTTCAAAGATTCGATTAGGTGATACTGATCCGTGATGATACAGAAAAACTGTTCACAAATAATTAAAGATTGATCAATCTAAATAGAGAAGGAAAGAAGCGGACAGGAAAAACAATAAAACATGATCAAATGGAAAGTTTTGACCACAGTTTATTTCTAGCTGGCTAAACATTGCTCATGCTACTTGTAGATGACTGAACTGAACAACAAGAATCTGACCGACATCATTGGAATATGTGTAGATGCCCCTAATTTTCTAGTTCTAACCGAATACTGCGCTAAAGGAAGTTTACAGGTAGGAAATATAATCTACAATCATCAAACCCATTTCATTCTGCATGCAGAATATACTGTATTCGTTGTGTTGAGATTTCATGTAATATAATTGTCCACTAAACTGTGGAGTTAGAATGCAGAGGACTTGACACAAAAATACTGCCATACCAGCAGACCAATCCAACTAATGTCATGTCATGGTGTGATGAAAAACCGGGACTGCTTTGCATATAACACAATTCTGTACTGAGCAAATCACACCAGACAATCACATTTGGTGCTCACAATCAAGGGGTATAACTCACTTCCATTTCAACAAACAGATGTTCAGCTTCATTACATTATAGATAATAAATAATGTATATATTCTGCTCAAAACTTTCCCAATGAGGGCTGTTCCAGAAAAAAGTACATGGGGGGGGGGACAGAAGGCACTTTATTTTTGACCCCACCACCCATGTAATTAAATAAAATTTTACCCCCACCACCCATATTATTGAATATAATACGTAACCCACATAAATGCCATTATGTTTATCCATCAGGCAACCACCCATGTAATTATACAACTCTTTTACCCCACGACCCATAAGTAAATATATAAAGTGCCTTCTGTCCCCCCCATGTACTTTTTTCTGGAACAGCCCTGATATGATAGTCTTATCAGTCGAGATATATTGATATTAATACATGCTACGTATTTCTGTTTCCTAGGATATACTGGAAAATGATTCAATTAATCTGGATGTCGATTTCAAGAAATCTCTGATGCAAGATTTAATAAAGGTGGGTAGGAGTCGATGGATCAAGTATACTTTATTCATATTATTGTCATGTGATGTTTCAAGCAAATTTCATCACTATGATAAAAAAGAATGTTATATTCAGAGGCGGGTAAGCTCCAAAATAATTCATCGTGACAAAAACTAATGTGGGTGACTGGTAGTTTGGAGAATATGTGCTCATCCATGAATTTTCTTTTCCTCACCAGGGTTTGTCTGGCTTGTTTGATAGCCCAATCAAGTACCATGGGAATCTCAAGAGTTCAAACTGTGTTGTGGATGGCAGATTTATTCTGAAAGTAACAGACTTCGGTCCGAAGTCATGGCTAGAGAAGAAGGAAAGAGAGCCGAAAGGTATCAACCCATTCGATACAAATCACAACAAAAGACGACATATTAATTCTCTCTCTGGACCTCAATGACGAGTTTTGGCGTAATTTCCAAGAGCCTTTCTAACCCCAAAGACGACAAAGTTGTTAAAACTCAATTTTCCGGACTTCGGTTCGTAAAATTTGGCCTTCTATGAATCCCTGCTCGTAGAGAATCCGTTAACTGCAGTCACGACCGAGCGAGGTCTCATTGTCAACTAGTTACATACCATGCCGCCACCAAACGCATTATCTAAATGAACTTACCCGTAAACTACTATACCATGTATACATATATTTCACTACAAATATTCATCAATTTCTATCAAATGTGCATCCGGGGGGTATTTTGTAAGTATGCTTACTGATCATTTCCATCGCCACCTGACACAGTTCTATTTAACTTACTCGTGAAACGTTAACGACCAACATGTATCTATGCCTTACGGGGCGTATCTTGTAAGCAGCCTTACAGATCATTTTGATCAAATGTGTGCATCCCTCAGACTATGCTCTAGTTGTCCCTGATGCCTGGAAGGGTTGGGGGGTGTGTGCAGGTGTGATTTTCATTCCTTGCTTGAAGTTGAAGAGGGGGAGAGGGTCTCTCTGTCTGTTCATTCGTTACTCACAATTTTAGTTTCCGGGCTATAAAATCAGAAAGAATCAGAAGTCGTTTGGGGTTGCATTTCCTCAACATGCCCATTGGAGGTCTCATTCGGGCACCAACTTGAAATTCCGGATAATAAAATTATAAAGGCCTAACAAGGATGCCTTATATGGCTGTGTAGGTCAAGTACATGCCACAGTGGAAATTATCTTTAAAGGTCAAAATGTGTTCATCAGTAATATATGCTCCTAAACGTGATATGAGCAACAATTTCACCTTTAATCGAGCTTCTACACAATGCTGTCTCACATCACTAGAGTTTCTCAATTGTCGAGAGAATTTCAATGGTGAAAGCAACCCAGAGCAGGCAAAATCGCTAGCCCAATGTACCAGGACAAGTGAAAATTATTTTGGACAAGTAAACATTACAGGCCACTGCCCGACGGACAGTCAGAAATTCTGATTTAGCATTCAACAGAATATAGCATCTCTGCTGTTTTTTGACAATTCGGTATCATAATTTGCTGAACGAAACGCTTTCAGTCCTATCCTATTCTTTTACCGACAGTATGGCCCATATATTCAAAAGTACACTGCCACAGAGATAAGGGCTTTCTCCTTTTTGGGGATTTCCTGTGTGACTGCATTCCGTAGCCTAGGGCCAATTAGGCCAATCAGCACAGCCCTTTTTATGGCACTGGCGCCCAAGCTGCTGCGGACAACCCAGACAAATCACCAATGGCGAAAACAATTGCCAAAATGGGAATAAGAAATGAACAACAACTCAAGCCATTATTTTGTTTTCTGATTAGAGGGGGGGCATATAGCGATCGCTTTGTCCGTCTGTCCATCCGTCCGTCTGTCCGTCCGAATTAATATTTGATGGACAGGATTGAAACTTGCATGGAATGTGGCCAGTGCCTCACAGTTATGCATCAAGTTTTTTTCCGAGTTCCGGTATAATTTTCAGGAGTTATGGCCCTTTTTCTGAAATCTCTGTGAATGGGATTTGTCCGGGCTGGATCTTGGTTAATATTGTATGGACAAGTATGAAATTTGCATGATATGTGGTCAGTGCCCCACAGTTGTGCAGTATTAAGTTTCTCCCCGTTTCGCTTATATTTTCAAGAGTTATGGCCCTTTGTTCCTGAAATCTCCGTGAATTGGGAATTGTCCGGGCTGGAGCTTGGTTAATATTATATGGACAATTATGAAATTTGCAGGGTATGTGGTCAGTGCCTTGTAGTTGTGCAGCGTGAAGTTTCTCCGCATTCCGCATTTATTTTCAAGAGTTATGATCCTTTCTTCATCAAACCTAAGTGAATGGGATATATTTATTCGTCCAGGTTGGATCTCAGTCCATAACCGATTTGGACCGGGAAAATGGCTATAATATTGTTATTCTACATTCCAAAGCAGACCACATAGGTCCTGAAGTATGAAATTGCCCCAAAAAGAGTGAATTGGGTGCAAAATTCAAAGTTCACTGATCGCTTCATAATTTCACCACAATATACTCCCAAGGAATAACCAGGTCACATTTTTGGATTTGGCGAAAGCCCTGGCGACCATCTTGCATCAAAACATTATATTATTACTTGTTGGTCGATACTTGGAATATGTATTATGCGAGGCATGCCGGAAAAAGTGACTAAAACAGAATTTTTATAATTATCCAAATTAGGCCTCCACCGACCAATACAGAACAGAACAATGGAGGGACAGTGTCGGATTAAAGGGGGACCTCTCTGATTGCTTCTATTATTAATTCCTAGCTATGTTGCCTTACACAAGATAAACAGAGAATTACCTGGGCAACTGAATTGTTTTTTTCGGACAATAAAATTTCAGGAACTGGCTGCCCACCCTAGACAACAATGTTTGGGTTTTTTTTCGGGCAAACAAATCTTAGGTACTGGCTGCCCGACAAGACAAATTTTTCAGATTATGTGTATCCTGCAACCTACACTTTTAGACTTGTTCTGTCGGCAAAATTACCTATTTAAGCATGGTCGCATGGTGAATAAATGCCCAGTGGTCTGTCCAGGGCCTAACAGGAAAAAAAAAAAAATCACCTGTCGGGGAACTGCTAACTACTCAACTTGTTCATTTTACCGCTTAGTATTAAATTGTGAATTAAACAGCCATTGTTGCTCAAGTACACCTTCCTTGTGGACATTGTGTTCCTCTCGAAAAAATTACATGCAGTATTTGTATATTACTTGTGCTTGTTTTACAGACTTACTGTGGAGTGCACCCGAGGTATTGCGAGGCAACACACTCACCCATAGTCAGTGGCAGAAAGCTGACATCTATTCTCTGGCCATCACATTCAACGAGATAATTATGCGGAACGGCACATTCCATGTTGATGATATGGACCATACGTCAGAAGGTGAAATTAAAATAATTTACTGTATGCATCATGAGATATTCTCTGACTGTATTATCTCAATAATATTCAGCAATGAACCTGTGAATTTCACAGCATCCTGTCTGTGTCTTGTGTGCTGTCCTCTGTGTTTAATAGGGTGGATGGAGGATGTCTGGTTCCATGCTGCTTCAAAGATTTCTTCTTTGAAGTAGTAGGAACACAACTTGACTGGGTGGTGCTTAGTTGGTTCGTCGCGATATAGCTGAAATTTTGTTGAAAGCGACGTTAAATTCTATTCACTCACTCAGACTTGGCATCAGCTATCTTAAAATATGATAAACATATGCAACATGAGGTTTGCTGTTTGTCTGAAAGTTTTACGGAGTTGGGTCGCAATTAACAGCTAGGTCACACTTGTTTTAGTGTCATAAGTTTATGTGATTTCATACTCCTAAGTAATTGTATTAATCATTTGATATAATATACAATTGAATTATTATTATCTCATCACAGAACTCTTGGAGAAGGTACGCAAGGGAATGGATCCTCCTTTCAGACCACACATTCATGTTGATGAGAAATCAGGATGTACCAATAATGTCATACGAATGATTACCCATGCCTGGGATGAAGATCCTGGAGTACGTCTGACGATGAAGCAAGTCAAAGCAGAGATGAAAGAAATTATTGGTCCAAAGTAAGGTGCAACTCCAATCACATAAATAGGTTCATAAGTGGATGATAGTTGCTGGAAAGTATCCTTCTGATGTTCAGTCACTTTGCTTTCTACTTATCAGGGCCACTTGCCCGAGACAACTCAAAATTGTCACAAGGCCCCTTAACCTGTCATTAGCTAACCATATTTTTTTGTCCTCCGCCACGAAGTGGTGGGAGGACTTGGAAATGCTAGCTGTCCCTCCGTCCGTCCTTCCGTCCGTCCGTCCCACATCTTGTGAACGCGATATCTTGAGAACAATTCGACCAATCGACTTCAAACTTGAGAAGGTGCTTCACATCAGTTAGACGGCCATTGGTATTGATTTTCACTGAGGTACGTAATCCAAGATGGCTGCCATCGACCATATTGGATTCTGTCTGTCCCACATCTTGTGAACGCGATATCTCGAGAACAATTCGACCAATCGACTTCAAACTTGGAAAGGTTCTTCACATCAGGCAGACAGCCATTGGTATTGATTTTCACTGACGTACATAATCCAAGATGGCTGCCATTGACATATTGGATTCTGTCCGTCCCACATCTTGTCAACGCGATATCTCGAGAACAATTCAACCAATCGACTTTAAACTTGAGAAGGTGCTTCACATCAATTAGACGGCCATTGGTATTGATTTTCACTGAGGTACGTAATCCAAGATGGCTGCCATTGACCATATTGGATTCTGTCCATCCCACATTTTGTGAACGCGATATCTCGAGAACAATTTGATGAATTGACTTCAAACTTGAGAATGGAGCTTCGCATCAGTTAGACGGCCATTGGTATTGATTTTCACTGAGGTACGTAATCCAAGATGGCTGCCATGGACCATATTGGATTTACTCCATCCCACATCTTCTGAACGCGATATCTCGAGAACAAATCAACCAATCGACTTCAAACTTGGAAAGGTTCTTCACATCAGGCAGACAGCCATTGGTATTGATTTTCACTGAGGTACGTAATCCAAGATGGCTGCCATGGACCATATTGGATTTACTCCATCCCACATCTTGTGAACGCGATATCTCGAGAACAAATCACCCAATCGACTGCAAACTTGGGAAGATTCTTAACATCAGTTAGATGGTCATTGGTATTGATTTTCACTGAGGTACGTAATCCAAGATGGCTGGCATTGTCCATATTGGATTCGCATCTTGTGAACGCGATATCTCGAGAACAATTCGACCAATCGACTTCAAACTTGAGAAGGTGCTTCACATTAGTTAGACGGCCATTGGTATTGATTTTCATTGAGGTAGTATGTAATCCAAGATGGCTGCCATTGACCATCTTGGCTTTCACCCACCCATATTGTACCCATCTGTGTTGTAAACACGATATCTTGATCTATTCCACCCATCGATTTATAAACCTCATGATTCACAAATCCATATACAACTACAGACTTACATTCCAGTGTTACACTACCCATCACTGCTTCCCAAACCTCCTCAGATTGTCTCAACAATTTCAGATAAATGTCTCTTTCCACATACACATAATCCACTTTCCAAGTTATATTTATTAACTCATTCAGTACCGAGCCTCATTTCTGGCCTCAGTACCAGTAGCTCCACAGCTGAGTCTCAATGTGTGCAGTGCAAGGACGTCCATCACAGAAGATGTCGACCAAAAGTTCATTTCAAAAATATTTTGTTTGTGAAAGTGAATAAAGTTTGAAACTTTATATCTCCATGAAATACACAAACATCAGAAATTGTGTTTGTGTTATTTTTATAATTATACATGAAATTATGCATGCAAATTTCATGAAAACATGTTTTTATCTGTTCGAAAAAATGTTTCAGATGTACGTAATCTCTGGCTGGTAAAATTTATAGCTGATTGTAGTATACATTCCCTGGATAAAGATGATTATTTCCTCAATTTATTTCATCCACATATTACTTACAAATTAAAGTTTTAATCTGGTAGAAATGTCGTTGATAGTGATGATATTACGCGCAAAATATTGAAGTAGAAGGTTTTTTTTCTCGTCTGATTCAATCGCGTCCATGCTCCGTTTCCCTGAACCGATTTCAGTGAATGACGTACCATTGTAAAGCCCATTCATTCAGCTTTCCTCTCATAGTACAATCACCATCGAATGGCCAGTGAAACGAAAGATTTGATTGGATTGAAAAAGGATGTTCACGAAACGATCTTTCTGATAAGCCCGCTGCTTTGGGCAAGTGGATTGGATAAGAGCCTTCACGTCACGAAGGCGAGCCAATCGGGTTGCCTCATTCACCGCGGGTTGGTTTGGAGAAATCAAAACAGAAAAGATGGAGCGAAATTCTGGCAAGTTGGTGTCGGACAATAGCAGAATATTTGGGAAATAAATTTACCAAACGCATACGATCGTAGGAATTCTCAACAATGGATATATACCTGTACCTTGACAGAAAATTTGACAGAAAATATCTCGTGAATTTGTCAGATTTCTCAAGGAATCGGATGCAACTTCCAGGTATTTGAACATATTGCAAATGTCTGCCAAAACTGTGCGATTTTCTCACAGATCTCTTCTCGGATTATAATTTTATTTCATTATATTTTTCATTCAATACGAAAATGCTTTATATATAATCGGATAGATAGCGATCTTATCTTTCGATATATGTATGATTTACGTGATATTTCTTCCTGAATAGACCAGGAAAATAAGAATTCCAACGGCAGTGTATACGGCCGACTTCATTTTGGAAATTTTCGTGATTTTATTTTTTATCTGCGTTTTCAAACAATGATCTTGAAATAATTTCTCTGTTAGTCAAATCCAAATTTCAGAAATTGTTACGTCAGAAAATAAGCTTCGTAAACATATAGGCCTTTAATTATATTTGACAATGCTTAGATATGAAAATTCTATTTTCCCACGACAGTTATGCTTTGCGCCATATGGCGGTATGGGGTTGAGGAGGCCCAGATCTGTGACGCCAAATGGCGCTTACGGT